>QOCX01001216.1:0-15846 GCA_005959815.1 Sarcophaga bullata | reverse complement strand
TATATTGGTGAACACTTGCAACGATTAAACGACACAAAAAAAAACAATAACAATAACAAAAACAAATATCTATACATACAGTCTACGTACGGTTAACGAAAACAAGAAAACATGCCACATAATAAACATAAACAAAGCATGCAACAAACGATATCATCCTTTAAAAAAAAAAAAATAAAAAAAAAAATTGAAAAAATAAACGGAATAATAGAAAATTTAATACAACAATTGCATGTTGAAATAAAACCCACAACACAAATGGTTTTAGAAAAAAAAAAAAAAAAATTTTTTTTTTCATAAACTGTCTGTATTGTAAACTAAAATAAAATGTTAATGACAAAAATTTATTCCAAAAAAAAAAACAATTTTTTTTATAAAAATTATAATGATATTCTATCACAGAAAAGAAAAAACTTGTTTTTATTGATTTCTAACAAAAATTTTATCGAATTTTTTTTTTTTATATTATACACGCCCTGGCTAAAAGTTAAATGATATTAAAATTTAAAAGAATAAAAAAATCCGTTTAAAAATTTAATCCGGCGTATAAATTGTTTCCCATTTTTTTATTTTTGACCAACAGGATTGGAAATTTTCATTCTCTTTTTAAAAATACTGCAACATACAGTACACGTCAGTAATTTACTTACCAAAACCATCATTCATTTTAAAACAATCATCACCTTAAAAGGTTTTTATACCGAAAATCAGTTTTATTTTATTAAATTTTTCGATAAATTTTTTTTACGATGAAAATTGTTATCGAATGTTGGTATCGATAATTTTTAGTGTATAATCAAATCTAGGATTTAAGGAAATCTTTTTTTTACACTACTTATTTAAATTTTCACACAAAAAACTTTACTATCGAAACATATTTATTCTTAAAATATAGTTATCGATTATTTGGATACATATCCTTTACGATTCCTTTATATTTTGTCTTTCAAAATTTATTTTTTTATTTCAAATTTGCTTAGGAAAATCTGTATCTAAATATTATTTGCAGAAAAATTGTTATCGAAATTAATTATTTTCAAAATATTTTTATCGATTTTTTTTTACTATTGAAATATTTATTCTTAAAATATTTTCATTGATTATTTGTATACATAGAATTATTATTCTGTATTCAACATTGTCTCACTTTTATTGAAATTTCCTTTATTAAAAATTGTTATCGAAAAATTTTTCCATAAAAAAAAAGTTATCGAAATTAATTATTTCAAATACTATATATTCTTATGAGCACATTTTGTGTTATTGAAATCGTTTTGGAAAAATTTTAAAAGCAAATTTTTGATATCGGTAATATATTTATTTTCTAAATATTGTACACGATTATTTTGTTAACCACAGTTGTTAGTCTATGTTTAATAAAAACTATTTTTTATTTATAATTTGTTGTAAGAAATTCGTTAACAAAAATTTGTTAAAGAAACCAAAGTTATCGAAAATTAAAGTTTTATCGAAAATATTGTCATCGATTATTTTGATGACCACAATTGTTATTCCATGCTTAATAAAAACTATTTTTTACTTTTAAACATTTTTTAAATCTTGCTGTAAGAAAATCGTTAACAAAAATCCGATATAGAAAACGGTGTTATCGAAAATTAAGTTTTATCGAAAATATTATCATCTCGATCATTTTAATGTGAATAAATTTTATTTAATAAAATTAAATTTTAATGAAAATTTGTTTAATAAGAATGCTTAGAGAAAAATTATAAGCAGCAAAACATGTTATCGAAAAAATTTTTAGCATCAAATTTTGTTATAAAAATATTTAAAATAATTTCTTTGTAAAAAATTATTAACGATAATTATTTTAATAAAATTTATAATAATTAATCTATTAAACTATTTTAAAAACAATATAAAAAAACACGTTATCGAAATCTTGTTTTATAAAAACATATTGCTACTGAAACCGAATTGTTATCGAAAAATTTCTTTATACAAATAGTTTTGTTTGTCAAACTGTTCCGTATAAAGGAAACTTTTAACGAAATTTATTAATTTTAAAAATATTTATTCCGATCATTTCAGTAAAAGATTTATAACTAATTTAATTTATCAAAACAAATATTTATCGAAAAATTTTTACAGAAAATAATGTAATCGAACAGTTAAAAAACATAAATATATGGTTTATCAAAAAAAAAGAAGGTGGTTGTAAGCTAATCTGCATAAATTGAAATTAAAATTTTTATCGAAAATTATATCGCCGATATTTTCCGTGTATAAAAACCTGTTATCAAAGATTTGTTTTAAGAAAACAAGTTGTTCTTTTAAAAACATTTATAAAAAGAATGTTTATGAAAGAATTTTAAAATTATCTATTTAAAGCAATATTGTCCTGTTGTTATTGAAAATTTTGTTTATCGAAAACTTTATAAAAAGAATTTTTTTTATTTATTTAAAAAGAATTTTATAGATAATATAGTGTAGAGAATTTATTTTCAAAATTTGTTTTATTACCTCAGACTGTATTGGATATTATACAAAAATATCAAAAGTGCCACAAATGTCGTGCAGGAAAATTTTGTTATCGAAATTCATTATTGTTAAGGAAATATTTAGAAACCTAAAACTCCTCTACAAACGAATTTTTTGTTTCCTTGTCAAAGCAGAAACTGTTTATTATTCAAAAAGTTTTGGTCCTCCGGAGCCTGGATTTATTAAAAAAAAATTTGGTATCCTTTGACTTGAATATGTCATGGATTCTACAGGAATTATCACCGTTGCAAGAGGAGGGAACTTGAAAAACAATTTTATTTGTGAACCGCAGCTTGAATAATTTTACTTAGAGATTTGGCTTTAAGCAATACAAGATTCAATTCCATTTGAATGTTTCTAACAAAAAAAAAATCAAGCCAATGTATCAAGCCCGTATTATCGTCTGGTAAGTGTTTCCACTTGAGGTGTATAAAAAAACTTTACAATACTCCCGGTACTACTATTTGCTCAGGATTTTCAATCCAAATGTCAATAAAAATGTAATTTGATGCAATGGATTACGACGTTTTAACAAATTTGGCGTCTATAAATGTTGTACGGGATTACTGGTTCATTTGTGCGTCAATTTGATTTGGGGATTATATCTTGAGTTTAAAACTTTCAGAAAAACCGCATTCATTCCTGATAATTTTCTTGGAATGTGTACCTTCTTGCATGGTGTACGACAAACCTAAGGAATCGTTTAGAAATATTTAGTACTTCATTGGATTAGAAATCGCTGTTGTCCAGGGGCATTTTTCAAACAGTTGGTTTCTTTATAGCCACATAAACCGATAACATTTCATGGGATCCAAGTAGCTATTGGAGATCTCGGCATACGAATCTGATGGCCATTAAAATCTAACCTAAACTTTTTTGGTCAATTTGATTTGAATACTGAAACCCAATTTCTATTTTGAAAGAAATTTGATTAAAATTATCGAAAAAAAACAGATATGAGTAGCTTGAAGGGAGGACATTATCATTAAAAACGATTTGGTAATGCCCTAAGACACGGCATCGGCCATTTGCGCACTCATTAATGGGATTAAAAACTACGTTACATTCTTATTTATTTCCACAATTTCTTTCAATTTATCCATCCTAAATGCTGATGAAATATGTCATCCATTAAATATTGAAACTTCATGCATCTCAAAACCTAGGTAATGGCACAAAAAGTCTTCCCCCATACATCCCCTGGGTTCACTACTATTCGCTGCACCTTGACAATATAATTAACCACAAATAAAATTCGGGAAGTACTGATGCAATTGGTCCAGTAATCACCAAACGTAAGATAACAATAATGCAACAACAATGCAATGAAAAAAATCTTATGACTTGATTTGCCACCGGTCCCGAGTTTCCAGCGGATAGTGGTTAACTGATAACGTCGACAAATGACTGTGAGTTGAAGCAAACGCTGGTCCAAGATATCGACGTAACAACAGTCAATACTGAGATTCGAAAATAATCAAAGAAATATTCGAACATCATCCAAATCCCCTGTTTATTTTGGGCTCCTCCACGACCATATCCGTTAATAATTGAGAAATATTGCCGTTCTTGTATTGCCAAAATATTCCTGATGTTGATTGAGTCTAAATAGTTTTTTTTTTTATTGTTTTTAAGGATTGAAATTGAAGTTGTATTATGGCCGGACAATATTCCGATGAGAAGAAATTGTTGTCCTATTAGCTCAAGATAACCAGTTATGGATAGGTTAAATAGTGTCGGTGATTAAAATTAAGAGCTTGGAAGCAAAAGAACACTTGAGACAAATAATTTTGTTTGGCTTTTAATTTCCATTTCCAAACTATTTATTATAACCAGCTGTCTCAGTCTAATAGGTTATGTGTTGCCTGACTGGCCAAGAGATCAGAGTTCAAAACTCAGCTTAGCAGTTGTCCGAAAAACGAATATTGCCACCAGTCACTAACACTTCACAATATTTCTTTACAAGGGTTTAATTCTAGAGGATTTTCCAACAAAGAAATTCTGAATTTTGACATTTGATAACGGCCATATAGTTGTAACTATGTCTGTCAAATTATTTGTCATTTATTCAATCTTTTTTCTTAATCGCCATGAACGTCCATAAACAATGCCGTGTATTCGCTAAACATGCTTTAGCGTAGTTGATAACTTTCCCAAATTTTCATCGAAAAGTCATCTTCAGCGATGAGGAAAACTTTTGGATGAGGGGCTACATGCACAAAAAATTTTAGAATTTGAGACCTGATCAATCCACAGCAGATTCAATAGCGTCCAATCCATTTCGAAAAAGTCACTGTTTGGTATGGATTTTTAGCTGGCGGAGTCATCGGTACTATTGATTGATCGATGATTATGTTATCAAATTCTTTTGCTTTCACTGATCTGGAAACCAACGAAAAGTGATTTCAACATGGCACGTCCAATGTGGCGCAGTGTATGTCACATTGGACGGGCATGTTTATCTTACGTGGAGATTAGGATTTTGCTCGTCGGGTTTTCGAAAGTGTGTGTGAATAAGTACACAAACCATAGCGCTTCTCAAAGCAAACATAACCCATGCCATCGGTAAAATTTAGCCTGTGTTAAGCTCAAAAGTCATAGAAAACTGGACATTTCGTATGCAATTCACCCAGAGAAGCTGTGGCGGATACACAAAATGGCATCAATTGGTTGGTTTTTCAAACAAATAAAAAATTTCGATGATATCTCACGCACACATTGTTTTATTAAAATTTAAAGACAGGAAGCGCTTAATGAAAGATCCGATATTATGTTTTTTCCCATGGTTTATTTTTTATTAAAAACGAAATAAATTTGAATTTTGTATTGTTGAACATAAGAGGGCCTTTTTCCAATAAAATGCGACAGTAGTTTGTAAAATTGTTGTAAAATTTTCCTGGTAAGGCAAAAGATTGCGTAAAATCAGTTCGATTATTATTACAAGCCATAAAACCGTTAAATTAATTAATTAATCAAACAAAATTAGAACCTTTTCCTGATTCTAATCAAGCGAAAATTCTAAGGCGTGATCACACAAAAACGCTGTACACATATGAAAGGATATTTCAATAATGAAATCAGATGTTACCATAAATGGCAGTCTAATAACGTATCAGCCTCCTAGATTTTTATTTAAAAAAAAACCTTTCATATCAGCAGTTAATCATAGCTGACCTCTTGGCACCATGTAACTTTTAGTGACGAAAGCAAATTTATAAGAAATTAAGAACTTGCCGAACAAAATTAAATATCCACTGTAAAGCACGGCGGTGGCTCAACATCAAGTTAGCATGAAAGTTTTTTTTTTCTATTTTCAACAATGACCCTAACAAGCTGCCAAAATAGTAAAAGAATTGTTGGTTACTGGACTCCTCAATTCGTCCTAGGTCTAGTGAACTTTTATAGAACTTTTTAACAGGGGATTTACAATCGAGACTCAATCGATCAGTCTTTATGTTTAGATGCCTTTACCAAAGGAAAAAAATTTTATAGGAGACTTAAGTCTGCCTACTTTTAAGAACATTTTCGTACACTTTTTTTGACACGTTAGCTATGTAGTGCCCTTCTAATTGTTCTTTTTTTTAATTTTGTTTTTGTTATTATTTTAATAATTCGGCTAAAAACAAAAAAAAAGCCATACAATAATGAAATTTATTTCATTTTAAGAGACCAATACCGGTGTATACTTTATTTTGATGCGCACAGTATGGTCATAGACTAATTAATTCTTATTATTTTCTCTTCACATAAATTAGAATAAAATAATGTGATGCAAATATTAGAGAAATTATTTAACAAAACCTACAACAAACTGCCTATTTTATTAGAAAAAAAAACAAAATTCTGTTAAAAAAATATGCCACCTAAAAACGAAAAAAAAAATTCCAACTTACCCCGCGGCTGCATGCTGTTGCAATTCAACAAATGCCGATTTGCCTGGTATATTGCCACCGGTGGCCGCTAGCACCGACAATGCCACACCACCGCCGCGCCGCCGCCGCCACCACACCACCACCGGGTCCAACAGGACCACCGCCCGCCGCCACCAGAACCAGCGCCGGGTGTTATACTCGTCGTAGAACCACCATCCATATATTTGGGTGTATGCGGTGCATCAGGAGCATCCATGCCCGATTGTGGTGTACTGGGAGGCCCCTCGTAGGGGCTCCCTAAATCAGTGAAATTAAGCGTGTTGGCGCCTATTGAGGCCACTTTATCTAGAATTTTGAAGGCTTGCTATTGGTTTCTTTTTTATTGAAACTTTTTTCTCTTTTTTATTTTTTTTTTTTTGTTTTCTTAAGGTTTGCCTTTTAAATAAAATTTTTCCAGAAGGATTTTTTATTTTAATTTTTATTCTTTTTATTTGTAATACAATTTTTAGGTTTTAATTTTTTTTAAATTAATTATTTTTTTTTTTTGATTTTTAAGGATTTAATTTCTATTTTTTGCACTTTGCCTAAGGTTTGTTTACGTATTTTACTTGGAGTTGTTTAGATCTACACACACGCCTAAATTAATTGAATTTCGTTTGTAATAACGAACAAAAAAAAAGGTAAACAAACTTTTAATTACAGTTTCTTTTTAATTTTATTAATTTTTTTTTTAATTTTTTATTTTATTTTTTTAATAGAGAGCACCGAAATAAAAACGAGAGATTTTACGGAATTGATGAGTAATACACATACACTTACGCTTAGAGCACACATAAACAAAATAGCAAAAAAAAAAAAAAGAACAAGAGTAATTAAATTCGATGACACTTATTATACAACAACAACAACTACAACAACAACAACAACAACAAGACGAGCAATAATTATAATATGATGCGTAGGTTTTGTTGTTTACACTTAAAACGTCAAACCGTTCAACGTTAATNACAGCAACAACAACAACAAGACGAGCAATAATTATAATATGATGCGTAGGTTTTGTTGTTTACACTCAAAACGTCAAACCATTCAGTGCAGTTGTTGTAATTAATAGAGTTTCGATAGATTTTTTATTTTATTTTGTTTTGTTTTGTTTTATTTTGTTTTGTTTTGTTCTCTTCTCCCTTTAATAATTACAAAGCGTAGGTGATTGTTTTGTTAAACTTTTTCTTTTTTTTTCCAACAGAGACAGATTAACAGGATCTCTTGCTTTACTTTTTACTGTGTTATTTGACAGGGTGTTTCATTTAATTTTCTGTGAGTGATTTTGCATAATTTGCTTAAAATTTTAAGAAATTTCTTTTTAAGAATTTTTCTTTTTATTTTTTCTCTTTCACTTTCTTTATTTGTTGTTGTTATTTTCTTTAACTAAACACCAGTAATTGAAGTACAATTTAATTTAATTTAATTTAATGATTATATGCGGTCGCGACGCGTTTTTTAAAGGTTGCATTATTATTATTTCGTAATTTGTTTTCTTTCCTTTTGTTGTTGTTTTTTGGTTTTTGCTGGTTTTAATTTTTATAATTTCGTATAGGAAAGCGTATATTTTTATTGCCCTTTTCGAATAAAATTAAACGTTTTGGTCTGCAATTGTATATCAAACAAAAAAAAAGGTTTCAGAACGCGTTATAAAGCACACACGGCACGACAGACGAACACAGCGCACAACATTACCGCTGTAAAAAACATCAACAACTAAAACCATTAAACAGTCTATAATCAAAAATTTGCGACGGTGTGATTATATTTTCAAATACACATACCCCATACACACACACACTCATGCACTCATGCACTCATCACACTTATGCACAGAACCACTCGTACAATAGCTTTACCAACACGAACACACTGTTATGCTACTAAAAAATATAAAGAGAAAGATAGAGAGCGGTTTTTCTTTATGGAGAGAGCGTAAATGTTTCTGTAGGTTATGTTTTTTCTAATTTCTTACTTTCCAGCATAGAAACTTCCTTACAAACATACACTCACACATAAGCAAACATTAAATCATAATAAAAAACAAAAGCACAACAAAACTACACACTAACTTTACACACGGCTGCGCGACCAACCACGAACAAAGTGCGTGAATGACTACATATACGAGAGAGAGCAAGTGTTTAAAACCTCATTTGCTATGTTGCTAAATATTATGTTTACCTTTTGAACACACACACACACACCCAACAAAGTCATGTCCCATGCACTTACACATTTAAGCATTAAAATCAAAACGAAAATCTTATAAATCCCAAGCAACCTAAAACAAAACGTGTAGTTTTGTAGTTTCTTGTAGCCGTTGTGTTAGAGAGAGTAGAATGCTTACATTGCCTGCAAGAGTAACGGAATAAACTGTATTGTTTGCTTGAATCAAACCAGTTTTCAAAAGAAAAACATGTTCTAACCTCAATAGCAAACGAAAGAGCAAAAGAGTTGCTTGTTTAATACCTCAAAACAATATTTTACTCTTTCTCTCTTAAACAAAAAATATGGAAATAAATTATCATTGGCTTGTTAGCTAAACACCCTCTTTTAAAGCAAAAAACTGTAATACATAAACATACTCTATAAGGCTCTCTTTCTTTCTTTGCAAACTCTTGTTGGACACCCAAAGCTGTCTTCAGTATTTTTTCGTTTAACCACAGAACCTGTTTTATTCCACCTCATCCAACATCCATACTCTTGTGTTATTTGTTTTTTTCTTTTATGTTCTCCTCCCTTATGAAAATTGTGTTCGTTTTTTTGTTGTTGTTGTTGTTTTTGCTTTAGTAATCAAAAACAAAAACTTGTTTCTTATTCTGCTTCTTCTTCTGCTTTAAAATTTAGTCTTTATTGCCGTTCAAAGAGGTTTGTTAAGCTTAAAAATTTTTGTTTTTTTTCTTTTCTTTTATTGTGTTCTTTTCTTTTAATTTTTTTTCTTTTTTGTTTTTATTTAAAATTCCGTTATTCGGTTTTTTTTCTTTTTTCTTTTGTAGTCTCTTGGCATTTGTGGATAAAAACAACACTTCATTTCACAAAAACAATTTCGGTTTTTTACTCTCCCATACCCTACTCTTGAAAGACTGCTGTGTAGCGGGTGTTAATGTTAAACATTTGTTTTACCGTGATGTATAATTTGGACACACCGGGTTTTTTCGATTTGAATTAATCAATCATTTTAGCATTGGAATTTATTTGTTTATTTGTTTTTCTTAATGACAGTTGGAAAATGTTTGGACAATTGCGAAAAACAGAGGGAGTTGCTCGTAAAGGAAAATATTTTAGGAATTGTAAGTAAAGGGTAAATAAAACACAAGAAATGCTTGGACCTGGTCATTATGCCCGAAAAACTATGAGCACCTACAGATTGGTTGTCGTAATCGATTCTTTTAAATAATTTCATCACATTTCTCGAGAATTACGAATAGAATTTCGACAATAGTCTAGTAGCCGTCGTAGTCTAATAGGTAGGTAGGTTGGTTGGCTTATTAGACGTGAGGTCACGGCTTAAACTCTGGTCAGACATCTCTAACAAAACGAATATGAGGGAAAATATTTCTTCGGTGAGTTCCTCTCTTCTCTCTGACTCTCTCTTGAAGTTACTCTCTCTCTCTTGCAATATAAATTTCTTCCTGTATTTCTTCTGTAATAAGACCAAAATCTGTTATTTTGTATGAACCGTGGCACTGTCTTGTCAAATCACTTACCGTCCAACTTCAATTCGAAACCAAATAAGTCGGCTGTATTGCCTGCAATAATTCTTCCAACAGTATCTTCAGACTATAATGGGCGCTTCAAAGGCACTTTCTGCAGATGTAATGGCATTTCAACAATCACTTCTGGGTTATTCGTGACCCATTTGTAATCGACGAATATAAAATAAATTTCATTACAGAAAATCAGCATTGCAACCTGTGGCTCTAATAGCGAGTCGAAGGGGTAGCATTGTTTATCAGAGTTTAGTTGAGCACACATAGCGGTCCGTACTGACCGATTTCCACTAAACTAGGAAAGAAGTTGTTCAGCGCACGGTCCACGGTGAGAAAGTTTAATAAACGAAGCTATATCCTAGATATCGAGATACCTGGATCGAGATGACATTACGATCAAGTCCGAGTTCTATCCATCGAGGGCCAAGTGAGTCTGACAGTTGAGCAAAGTTCTTTATTGATCCAGACAAGTTTGGCGTCCCGAAAGCATTTCCGCCCAATGATATCGAATATTGATCATGATTTCGACACAATGGTTCGTGTAATAGCTCAACGCTGCTTTTGAAATCCTCTCTAAATGGAGCACCGTAAACGATCTGGAAGTTAATCGCAATAGACAAAGCTCATGCTCGTGTTCAGTAGGAAATTTAACATTCCGAAAATCAATCCGAATTTGAACTCAAGTCTTATGTGAATGGCATCCTTTACTATAAACAGAGACCCACTGGTAGACGTGCAACAGCAAAACTGGGAATATTACGCAGATGGATAGCCTCGTGTCATTCTAGGGGTGCATTAGAAGCAAATTTTCAAGTGGCTTGAGGTCAGCACTAACCAGCGTACTTTACACACAAGTAAAATTCGGTATTCCCTATCGATATTCTCTGGAAAAAGGAGACCCCAAAGACTCTAGTGAGCAGTCAGGTTGAACAGCTACATGGACAAAGTCTGACACCATCATACCAAACGAGCCAATTAGTGCAAGTGAATTCTCTGGAAAATATACACGGAGGCTTGAGGTTGGATGGAAAAGTGTAGGTGGTAATAAATAGCCCCTCAGAAATTGAGTATCTCATGAGATTACATCGGATGCCAGGCTGACATACAGTTAGTCCTCTTTTCGAGTACGCATACGCATCCAAGATATATAAGATTTTCTTCTGGAAATAGCGATACATCAGTCGTAGGGAGACTCCTTCTATATGCACTTTTAGGTTGGACCTTACGAGTTTTTCATTATTGAGAATTACGTTACTAACCAGGTTGTAACTTGGTGGTGACTCAGAAGCTGCTCAGACAATGCTCAGAACGGGATCATTGGGATCAGTGAAAAGGTGATTATGATAAACGAAATAAATCTCTGCGTTACTGAAAATTTAATTTAAAACATTACTTTTATTTGGTTGGATATTTCGTTTGGAGTGATTCCCGCCTTTATTGATATTTCTTACACGATCATTCGGAACAGTGGATAGGGTGTCATAAGTTCTGCTCTTCTTCTGCTCATTACTTACGTCTTGTGTTTTATCAACCATAATTTGGCAAATCATCCAGTTTATTCCTTCTTCTTTCTTAACTCTTTTTTTTTTTCGTTGCTGTCTGTTGATTGTTGTAGGTTTTGTTATTGTGTGTGGTTCTTTTCTTTCTTTTATAATTAGATTTCTCTTTGATGTTTATAAAGTGTTGTATGCGATCGTGTGTGGTGTGTGAATTCATTATTGTGAGTGAGGTGGATGTGGTTTTTTAGTATTTGCTTTATTGATTGAATTATTATTTGTTTGTTGTTGTAATTGTTATTTTGAAACGGAAAAGGCAAATATTTGGACGTTTGCTCGATGTAATGCCGATATTTAACTTGCTGTTTAACCTTGGTTGTTGTTATTGTTCGTTCTGTCTACTAGCTGTAAAGGGTTTTTGTTTTCGTTTATTTTCGTTTTCTATGTTTTTTCTGTTTTTTTTTTTTTTGTTGCTTCATAGCAGTATCATTATTTACGTTTTGTTTTATTTCTTATTGTTGGCGCGTGGTGTAGTTGTGTGGTGTGTGTGTGTTGTATTATAATCAACGCGGTACTTCACTTGCTTCACTTACTTAAGAGATAAACTGAGAACAACAACAACAGATATTATTACAATTAATCACATAATTTTTATTTCAACTCAACATTAGGGTTTTTTACAATTTAGTTGTTATTTTGGCTGTCGTTTGTATTACTGTTGTTCATTTGTGTATTATTGAATTGTCCTTACGGTGTAAATGTAGTGGGTGAACATGTAAATGCAAGCTGAAATAGAATTTTTTTTTTGTCCAATTTTACAACACTGGGCGTTAGTTAATTTTGTTATTGTTTTAACGCTATTTGGGTATGGAATTAAACTCCCTCTCTGGATTTTTGTTTTACTTTTATTTCTCGCTCGTTCTCTCTGTGTGTTGGCGATTTTAATGAAAGTGAATAAAAAGAAACGGTTCCAAGAAATGAAGTGTTTTTCGTTTATTATTGTTATCTAAAAACGGAAAATTAATGGTTTTTGAGAATAAAAAATAAAGAAAAAAAGGAAACGTTGACACTGAACTTTTACAAGATTTATAAGAATTTTTTCATGAAGTTTTAATTTTAAACTGTAAATTATTACCGGTAGTTTAATGTAAAAAAGAAAGTTTTGATTTTAGTATATGCCGTTGTTGTAAACAGTGTTGGCTTAAATTAATAATACAGGTATGTAAAAAGTTGTTTTAAACCCATTTTCCTCGAAGGCTTTCGTTCGAAAATCATGGTACTGTGCTGGGCAAACTGAATCATGTGCTCATGCCGGATAAGATTATTCCCTTGTTGACTCCAAGTTCTGGGGGAATTCACTGCAATGGGCCAGCGATGGAGCAAATTCGTAGGGTATACCAAAGGGATATAGAAAGGGAAGATGCGGAAGATTTTCTTCAAACGGAATTACTATAAGTAATCTGAGTGGGTTTGGTGGTGTGTGTAATTACAATAGTACTCAACAACGCGTTCAAATAATAAAATGACCGCGCATTACGCGTTGCGACCATTTTACAATCGTTATAACAGGCCTACCCAGAGGACTATTTGCAATGTGGTGGATAAAATGCAACTTCACTAGTTCAGTAAACGATCGACCAACTCACAAGAACTCGGATTTTCACATTTTCCAACTTGGCGGATTTTGTGTCGTGCACCTCGTACGTAATTCATACCACCTATGAATTAAGGGGCGCCAATCATAGGCGACGACTTTGCCCGCTTAGTGGGCCCCTGACAGTTGACAACAGGACCCTAATTTTTATCGAAATATTATCTTTAATGGTGAAACCCATGGATAAACAACAAACAAAATTGTCGGCTTTGGACGCTACCCAATTCAAACGAGGTCCAAAAGCATCCAAAACGTTTTTAAAAGGCACTATTTTCTCTGCTTTTTTTAAGAACAACTTTAGCCAGGCCATTATTGTCAACGGTGAGCACAATAAGGCGATGATTAACCACCTTCTTTTGTCCTAAATTGATTAATCTGAACACCAACGAAATATGGTCTCAAAGGACGGCTCTACGTACCACACAGCTCATGTTATTACAGATTTTTTGCACGAGCGTTTTGAAAGCATCTTCATCTTACGTGGAGGTGCTGAAAACTAGTTACCGAGGTAGTTCGGTTTGGCCTCGTAAGACTTTTTCTTCTGGGGTTTTCTTAAGCTTGTGTAAATCACAATACACAGCGGTCATCAAAGTCAATATAAACCTTGTCATCGGTCTAATTCGACCTGATTTATTAACCAAAGTTGTGGAAAATTTAACACTTCAAATGAACTTCATTCAGAGAAGCTGGGACTGGACAGCTGAATGATGGTCAGTTTTCACAGCATAATGGAAGCAACAGTGTTTCAAAGACAAAAAATTTCGATTAACTACCTCACACGCACTGTGTATTCTTATTTAAGTCGGTAGGAAAACACTTAATAAAAGATTCAGATATTTCTTCTCCAATTGTAATTCACATCTCCTAGCTATCTCCTCGGTATCCAGGTCTAGATATTGATTCATTTTTGTAATTTAACAGTGTCTTGGTATGACCTTACTTGCAATGCACCTGTAAGGTGAGCACTCCGATCATATGTGTGTGTACGAAGTCGAATGGATTGCTCTTCTAACAACAACAACAACATAACAACAACTGTAAACTATTTTGTTAAGATCTATTTAGAGTTGAAAGTAACAAATGAATGCTGATTAACCACCGTCAATGATAATCATCTCTTCTCTCCCTTTCTCTCGTCTCTCATTATCTACTCACTTTGCTCTTTTTTTTTCTTTCTTCTTCTCCCAAACAATTTTTTCTTTTTCTGCAATTGTATATGCATACTCCCTCGTTTACAATGTGATGAGACATGAAAATAATGAGAAAGAGGAGTGTTGTGTGTATTTGTTTACATGGGTTGAAATGGGATTCCAGTTATATCAAATACGAACGGATTGGAATTGTTTTTTTCGGGTGTTTTTGGAAAAAGCGATGTTATTTTTTGCCTGTGTATCTAGGAAAGCCCGAATTCCTGTAATTAAAACAACAAGACATATTTGTAAAAAGGCACCCGTAATACAGGAAAAATTTTTCCTGTCTACACACCAATGGCCAAACATCCTTCCAAAGACTACCACCAACTTAATACCTGACGGAATCAGGATCAATCTGCCATCAGAATTCATGCCGCACTAATTTAGGGCTGATATAATCCTATAACCGACAGTCGCTTAACGAATTCATTTCCATCATAACTGAAAATGAACCAACTTTGTAGAAATCCAGGCTCATCTGACCTAGCTTCCCTTATATCGACGTATGGGAGGACACGATCTGCAATTAAACTCTACTTAAAATTCATCATAGTAACTTGGAAACAGCAACAGGAACAGGGAGTAAAGGAAGTTGAAGGACGCCACAAGCTTCCGATGCTTGAGGGATCTGCCCACGGGAAGAGATTTATTTAGAATGCGGAATTTAAACTTTTGCTACGAGGGCGAATAACTGCAGCACTATCTCGGTCAGCAGTCATTGAAAACTTCTTAGATGGTATTGTTAGATTTCCTTGAGACAGGATTGTTTTTGTTTATTTTCGATTTATTGGTTCAACCGTTGTTCAATCCCCAGTTCAGATATATTTTGAACGATGACTCTTCTGGCAATAACTCTAAGAGTAAAATAATCATGAAAAAGTTTCTCAATCTATTTTTCAGTTGAGAGTTCAGATTGAAACTGTAAGGTTCAGCTAATCATAGATAAAATTAACACACAACAGAGTGATGTGAGAAGATAGTTGTAATCCAGATTAAAGGTTGTAACGGTTATAACGTATGATGGCAGTTTTTATCTCCCTGCCTGTACAGCAACCAGCAAATATTAGATCGACCGTAATCTAAACGCTTCAAGTCTTCTTTAAGTCTGTGATGAATTTTTTTTATAATTCTCGTTTATTTTAAAAAATACAAATTGAAATGCGAACAAAGTTAATTGAACCCAAAAACTCTTGTAATATTTTTAAAAATTTGAACTGTTTTTGAACGAAATATTAAAGAAAATATTTTTTTATTTTATTTTTAAGACTTTATAACGAGTTTCGGTTTAATTTTTTATATTCTTTTTGATTTTTCTTTTAAATTTCCTTAGAAAATAATTTTAAATTCCATTTAAAACTGTCAGCGCCATCTAGT
>QOCX01001215.1:20577-42296 GCA_005959815.1 Sarcophaga bullata | reverse complement strand
AGAGAGAGCATACTCCAGATGCTGGACGTGAAGCATTTCACTGGTGGACGATAAGTGGCGCGCATTTTCTGGAGGCAGAGGAAGTTAAAGACACCGGGTAAATGAGAGTACTGCCAGTTTGAATTTAAATCCATTGGCGAAAGCGGCGCGCAGGCAATTCTCTAAACAGTCGGTGGCGGGAACATTAGAATAGACCTTGAACAATTACTGAGCGAGCACAACGATCCTCGAAAACCAACGTTGGATAATCAGCAGTTGCAGCAAGGCGTTCGATATGGTCCTGTGGTAAATTCGCAGTGGGAAATGTCGATAACAGGTGGACAGCCTTTGTGAAATACACCGTTAATGCGGGTACATTTCTTCAGCTGTTACCTACCTCCCTAGCCTGTCAATAGAGGACTTTAAGCGTAGACTGGATGACATTCGTTTGAGAAGCAAGGAACGTGAGACCTGTGGTAATTGCCGGGGATTTCAATGCTTGGGCTGTTGAATGGGGCTCGGCATACACTAACCAAAGGGAGAATGCCTACTTGAGGCATTTGCAATACTGGAGGTTGTTTTACTAATCATCGGTACACGAGGATACATTTTCGAGAAATGGTGCTGCTCTAAAATTACCCTGACTTTCGTCAGCGACTCCCTGTCGACCTCCATCTAACTGGATGGTTCCTCTGACATCTACACACACAGTGATCAACCAGGCTATGATTTTCGAGATCCGGGAACGCTCGTACGGGACACACAACGTTCCTGCCGCTCCGCCGAATCCTCTTTGGAGGGACTCCACCTTCGACAGGGAAACATTTGTATTCGCATTGGGGAATATTCACTTATCCGGGTGCGCCAATGAAGTTATGCGCTCTACAACGGGGGCTTGTAACGCGTCTATGGCTAGGAAGTGTCGCCTACCTGACAGGAAACATGTCTACTGGTGAATCGCGGATATAGGGGATCTTAGGCGGAAATGTAACCAAGCGCGGCGAATATTCCAAAGGGCCAGGGGTCGTAATGACTTTGCGGCACTTCAGGAGAGGTATAAGAGGTGCAGGTACGATCTTAAAGGGTCCATTACACACAGCAAGAGAAGATGCTACAGAGAAATGTGCGCCGATGTAGATGAGAACCCCTGGGGAACAGGTGATGAGAAAGCTGAACTGCTTCTGACCACCAGCAACAACGTGTGCACTTAAGCTGCAATCAATTGTTAGGAACGATTTTTCCGCAGAAGGCCGAAATTACGTACTCCGTGCGAGACATGCGGTCTCCAGAAGAAATCACCGAGGTCAGCGTTCAGGAATTTGAAGGAGTCTGTAGGGAAATGAAAGTTAATAAAGCACCGGGAATTGACGGGATTCCAAACATCGGACTTAAGGCGGCTATTGAGAGTAATGCTGAGCTGTTCAGACAAGTTTTCGATGCTTGTATTTAAGAGAAGACGTTTCCTAGGATATGGAAAAGGCAGAGGCTAGTTCTCATTCCGAAAGGGAACAACGCACAGGATGCATCGGGATACCGCCCGCTCTGTATGATTGACACAGCCGGCAAACTTTTGAAGAGGATAATCTGTAGGAGACTAGAAGCATTCCTAGGGGAAGAAGGCTTGTCGGATCACCTATTGGTTTCCGGAAAGCACGTTCCACCGTGGATGCAATAGAAATAGTAATGGCAATAACAAAGGACGCCATCAGCGGTGAACGCTGGCTGGAGGGCGATAAGAAATATTGCGCTCTCATCACCTTGGACGTCAAGAATGCATTCAACTCTGCGGATTGGGATGCAACGCTAGCAGCCCTGGATGGAAAGGGCGTACCGAACTACTTAATAGAAATCATTAAGAATTACTTCAAGGATAGAGTGCTCTTATATGACACGAACAATGGCAGAAAGTCGTATGCGGTGACGGCGGGGGTCCCGCAGGGTTCCGTGCTAGGCCCTATACTATGGAATGTGATGTTGGATAGTGTACTGAGGCTTAAACTCCCTAAAGGTGCGCAGATCATTGGTTTTGCGGACGGTATATCCCTGGCGATAAGAGGAAAACATTTAGATGAACTGGTGAGAACGTGTAACACTTCCGTTAGCGCGGTCAGGAGCTGGATTACGGGAATAGGTCTCAAATTCGCTGACCACAAAACGGATTTCCTAGTCGTAAGCAGTAGGAAGGAGTGGAATTTATTACCATAACGATGGGCGACCAGCGCATAACATCAAAGCAGGCGATTAAATACCTAGGAGTAGTGATTGACAACAGGCTCACGTTTAGGGATCACCTGACGTACATCGGTGGAAAATGTGCGGCGACGTCATTTGCACTTGCCCGAATAATGCCTGATATAGGAGGCCCAAAACAGGAGAGGAGGTGGTTACTGATGAAGGTAGTGACATCAATCGCAGTATATGCAGCCCCTATTATGGGCCGAGGCGATGAAAAGAAGACCTATAGAGCAGGAATAGGAATCGCCGCATACAGGAGATCAGCTCTCAGGGTAATTTCCGCGCTTCCCGCACGGTGTCTACCGATGCAGCATTGGTGATGCGGGGATGATGCCCCTGAAGATAGTAGTGGAGTAGAGAGGGAGAAAATATGACGCAAGGAGGGGAACACGGATATTTCGAACCCTGTTCAATTCTTGGATGATGCTATGGATAGACTACAAGACTGCAGCAGGACTGGTCCAATTCCATCAAGGGGAGATGGACCTACAGACTTATACCGAGTATAGGCGAATGGATCAAGAGGAAACACGGTCAGGGGAATTTCTACCTGACGCAGTTGCTAACCGGCCATGGATGTTACAGAGCATATCTCTATAAGTATGGTCAGGACATGGATGAAGCATGCCCTGAATGCAGAGATGAAAGGGAAACGGCGGATCATGTTTTCTTTAATTGCCAGCGATACGATGAGCAACAAAATTGCCTGGAAAGGACAATAGGATACCAGATAACGCCCGACAATGTACTTAACCTGATGTTAACCTCATGCGACAATTGGAACGCAATGTGTGTTTTTGCAAGGAAGGTATTGATGCAGCAAAGAAGTAATACTTGATTGTGGTCCCGGGGGGCGAATGGTTGGATGCGTGACGAACGAGGCTGGGTTTAGTACGTATGCGCTTAGCAAGCCGAGAGTAAGTCTTGCGGTGAATCGTGCACATTGGTAGGCCGGGCTACCAATGTCTTTTGAAGATTCCCAACCTTTAGCTCGTAAAGCTATAAAAAAAAACACACACACACCATGGGCAGGTTGCGACTCTGGAGGTTGTCTTACTCAACTGTGGGCAGGTTGATACCTTTTCGTGGGAAGGTGCTCTAAGATCGACTTGGCATTCATCAGCGATACACTAGCGGCGAAATCTAACTGGACCGTGTCCGATGACTACACCCATAGCGATCACTGGGCGATTATTTTTTAGATCCGGGAGCGCTCTACGGGAAACACCACTACTGCCGCCCTCCGAACCCCTTATGTAGGGACTCTACATTTGATAAGGAGACCTTTGTTCTCACTATGGGTGACATTCGATTGGCTGGAGGAGTGAACGACAGGGCGATGAAACTTAATCGCCGCATAACGGAGGCCTGTAGTGCATCTATGTCGAGAAAATTTCACCTGCCGGGCAGGAAAAGCGTTTATTGGTGGAATGCGGAAATAGCTGATCTAAGGCGGAAACCTAACCGAGCGCGGAGAATATTCCAGAGAGCAAGGAACTTCGTGGAACATCGGGAGAGATACAGAGTGCTCAGATCCAACCTTAATTGTGCCATTCAGAGGAGCAGAAGAAGGTGCTATAGGGAGATGTGTGCCGATGTGGACGAAAATCCCTGTGGCATTGGTTATAAGGTGGTGATGAGAAAGCTGAACTGCTTTCGACCACCTGCAACGGAAAGTGCGGAAAAGTTGCAGTCAATTGTAAAACGCCTCTTTCCACAAAGAGCCGAGATCACGTATGCCGTGCGGGACAGTGGGTCCCGTGAAGAAATTCTTGAGGTCAGCAGTCAGGATTTTGATGCAGCATGGAAGGAGATGAAACTCAGGAAAGTGCCGGGAATTGATGGAATCCCGAAGATCGCACGTAAGGTGGCTATAGAAAGCAATGTTGATGTGTTTAATAAGGTTTTTAAAACGTGTATACAGGAGAGGACATTTCCTACAATATGTAAAAAACAGAGGTTGGTACTCACTCCGAAGGGCAACGGGGCGCAGGATGCATCAGCTTACCGTCCACTTTTTATGATTGATACCGTTGGTAAACTCCTAGAGAAGATAATCTGTAGAAGACTGGAAATGGTATTGGAGAGAGATGGCTTGTAGGATTGCCAATTTGGCTTCCGAAAAGGTAGTTCCACGGTAGACGCCAAGGAGGCGCGCATAACCATGGCGCAAGAAGCAATCAGCGGCGTGCGCTGGTTAAAGGGTGATAAGGAGTATTGAGCTATCGTCACGCTTGATATTAAAATCGCTTTCTATTAGGCAGATTGGGACGCCACCCTGGCTGCACTCGATGAGAGGAGCGTACCTGGACATTTGATGGAACTCATAATGGACTATTTCAAGGACAGATTGCTTTTATACGACACGGACGAAGGCAGAAAGTCATACGCTGTAACAGCAGAAGTACCACAGGGTTTGGTGCTGGGCCCATTACTATGGAACAAAATGTATGATAGTGTACTTAGGCTTAGGCTTCCTACGGACGCACTTATATTTGGATTTGCGGACTATATTGTCCTAGGGGTAAGGGGTAAACATCTTGATGAATTGAAGCGAACGTGCAATGCAGCAGTTGGCAGAGTTAGAAGCTGAATCACAAGTATAGGTATGAAGCTTGCTAATCATAAAACGGATGTTGTACTGGTAAGCAGTAGGAAGAAAATAGAATTCATCACTATAACCGTAGGCGAACATAGGATAACATCGAAGAGCTCAATCAGGTACTTATAATTGACAACAGACTTATATTCAAGGAACACCTGATGTATATTAGTAGGAAGTGTGCGGCGACAACAGACGCTCTCACGCCGATGAGAGTGGTTAGATCGATTGATCTATATGCAGTTCATATATGGGCCGAGGCCATGGATAAGAAAACATATAGGATAGGAGTGGATGCGGCCTACAGAAGATCTGCCCTCCGAGTAATTTCTGCCTTCCACACAGTATCTATGGAAGCGGCCTTGGTGATTACGGGGATGATGACACTTCAAATATTATTAGATGTAGAGAGGAGAAAACACCTGACAAGTAGAAGAACGGGGCTAGTGCGCCATGACCAGCTGACTGATGATGCAATGAATAGGTGGCTGCACGATTGGTTTTCTTCCACAAAGGGAAGATGGACCCACCGATTAATACCAAATATAGAACAATGGACTAGTAGGAAACATGGCCAGGTAAAATTTAACCGTACACAGTTCTTGATAGGCCACGGATGCTATAGGGCATACCTCTACAAGTAGAGGCATGACGTGGATGAAGCGTGCCCAGCATGCCAAAATATAAACGAAACAGCAGAGCATATATTCTTCACCTGCCCGCGCTACGATTATCAAAGAAATTTCATGGAGAGGACGATCGGATCCCAGGTGACACCCGACAACGAGGTTAACTTGATGCTAGCATCATGCGAAAATTTGAACGCGGTGTGTTCCTACGCGAAGGAAGTTCTAATACAACGAAAGTTAAATAGAGAGAGCGAGAACAGCAGAAATGGGTAGCAGCACTCGCTGAATCCACACCTTCTCCGATGTTATACTTGATTGTGGTTCCTGGGGGGTGACTTAATGGAAGTGTGAGGAACTAGGTTGGGTTTAGTACGTATGCGCTTAGCAAGCCGAGAGTAAGTCTTGCGGCGAATCGTACACAGTGCGTAGCCCGGGCTACCAATGTCGTTTGAAGATTCCCAGCATATAGCTCGCATAGCTAAAAAAACCATGAACAGGGGCAAACTGCCAAGGGGACGAGTCGAAGCAGTTCTGGTACGTCTTGAATGAAGAACCAGGAGACGAAGAGGAAATATGAGAAGACTCTTGAGGTTCCTGAAGCAGAAAGGGGAACTCCAAATCCTGCACCAAAAGTTCCAGCGAAGGAGACTACTGCAACGGCTTCGAGTCGGCAGGAAGATACTGAGGGAGCAAATGGAGAACGAAAGTCACGAAAAAGAAAAAGAAGAATAAGAAGGTGCAGGTCAAGAAAACGAAGCCCGATGCTATCATGATAGCGACGAGAGATAACACGTCGTATGCGGATATTCTGAGGAGAGTTAAGACGAATCCTAAACTGTGCGAATCAGGGGAATATGTAACCAAAGTTCGGAGAACAATTAAGGGTGGGCTACTACTCCAGGTCCGCAGGAACGGAGCGCACACAGAGAACTTTAGGGGAGCCATTGGAATGCTTTTGGCAGAAAGCGCGTCTGTCCGCACTCTAAAGGACAATTCCAGGTCTCGAGGGTTTCGGTAAACCCGACGTAATTGCCCTTAGGAGGGCATATGGAGGAACGCAAACGGTCACAGTGAACCTTAATGCTGACGCTGCAGCTATCCTTCTAAAAGATGGTAGGATAAGGATCGGCTCGGTAATATGTAGGATTCATGAAAGGAATAGTCCTACGAAATGCTACAGGTGCTTGCAATTTAGGCATATGGTCCGCCAATGCAGGAGTAATGTCGACCGCTCGGGAACATGCCATAAGTGCGGACAAGATGGACATATTGCTAGGAATTGCGAAAGTGAACCACTTTGCAGAACATGCAAAGTTCGCTAACCATATAGCAGGGAGCGGAAAGTACCCGCAGTTTTTAAGCGCTCTTAAAGCGCGTTCAAGGAGATGAAGATAATACAAATTAATCTGAATCATTGCGAAGCAGCCCAGGACTTATTGATCTAAAGGGTAAAGGAAGAGGATATTGATGTCTCTATCATAAGCGAACCGTACAAGAATAATACTTGGATCACGGGTCAATCTACTACTGCGGCTATATGGATTTGCGGGTCATAACCCCTCCAGCAAATCTTTACACGGGACACTGGCTTCGTAATGGCCAGGATTAAGGTGATTAAGGGGATTTTCGTTTATAGCTGTTACGCGCCTCCGAGGTGGACGATGGAGGAGTTTCAACATATACTGGAGAGGCTGGCGTCACATGTGCGGCTAAACACCCCCGCTATTATTGGGGGGGACTTTAACGCCTGGGCGACCTAATGGGGTAGTAGATATACTAACGCCAGGGGTCGCTGCCTATTGGAGACATTTGCTTCCCTTCCTGTGGCGCTGTTGAATGACGGAAGAGGCAACACATTTAAAAGAGCTAGAAGGAGCGCAATAATAGATTTGTCTTTTGTGAGCGAGAGTCTTGTTTCGCGGACCGCGTAGAAACTCACTGAGGACTTCACAGGCCATCAGGCAATCGTGATGACGCATACAGGGACTTAAATGGAAGGACTCCTGCTTCGACAGGGAGACATATGAATTGATGCTGTCCTCTTTCCATACGAATGGCAACACGGTCGAGGAAATGGTGAGGGGCGTATACGAAGTGCAGAACACTGCGTGTGATGCTGCTATGCCTAGGAGGACTGTATGTAGGGGACATTCCTCTGTTACTGGTGGAATGATGAAATTTGAAATCTGGGGTCTGCATGCTTCGGGGCGACGAGTAGGGCCCAGCGTACGAGAGGGAGACCGGCATGGGAAGCCGAACGGGCTGCATACGAGGATCCTCGTCGACTTAGAAAGGCCATAAAGAGGAGTAAGAAACTATCCTTTCACCGGGTATGCGAGGAGGCTAACATCAATCCTTTTGGAACAGCGTACCGAGTCGTCTGCAGAAAATTCGGAGCTCAGCCCAAACTGGGCTGTCCGATTTTGCTACGGGAGATTGTCAGTACGTTATTACCACAGGGTCAGCCCTACACTTTTATAAGTACGGAGGCGGAGGCATTTCATACCATACCCGAGGTGACAGGAGTGGAGGTACTTGCGGCATGTGCTAGAATAGGATTCATATCTCCTATCCTATAACTATCCGACATAGGCCGGATATGTTCACCGATTGGTTTCACAAATATTTTGTCGAGGGTATTTTTCCACGTAGATGGAAGAAGCAGAAAATGGTTCTCTTTCCAAAACCTGGCAAACCTCCAGGTGAACCATCGTCGTATCGTCCCATCTGCATACTTGACACGATGGGAAAAATATTGGAGAGGATAATATACAAGCTGACACATGCCGAGGCGAGAGGAGCTTTCTCGGACCTGCAATACAGATTTAGGAAGGAACGCTCCACTGTTGACGCGATAA
This sequence comes from Sarcophaga bullata, assembly GCA_005959815.1. Lineage (NCBI taxonomy): Eukaryota > Metazoa > Arthropoda > Insecta > Diptera > Sarcophagidae > Sarcophaga > Sarcophaga bullata. Next base: position 33,993 of record QOCX01001215.1, on the reverse strand, counting down.
AGAGAGTGGTCGACATTCCAAGACGCAATAGAAGGCGAAAGATGGAGATTTGGCTCCAAGGAATACTGTGCGGTTGCCACACTTGACGTTAGGAACGCGTTTAACTCGGCGAATTGGGGGCGGATTATGAGAGCCCTTTTCAACATGGCTACGCTGCCATACCTAATGGAGATTCTGAATGATTACTACCAGAACAGGAAGTTAATATATCTAACGGATGATGAAGAAAAGGAGTACGAAGTGACGGCGGGTGTCTTGCAGGGCTCTGTACTTGGGCCACTACTGTGGAACATCATGTATGATGGCGTACTTCGACTGCATTTGCCAAACGGGACTACGATTGCGGGATTTGCAGATGACATTGCCATAGTCTCGGTCGCTAAGATGGTAAAGGAAATAGAGGAGAAAACGTTCACAGAGATTCGAAAGGCCGGAGCATGGCTTGATGAGTGAGGTTTGACACTTGCTGCACAGATGGAAGTGACCATTGAAGGCATCAAGATCGAATCGAAGAGGTCCATAAAATACTTAGCAGTGATTATCGACTACAGGTTAAACTTTAAGGAGCACGTTAAATTCATCGGCGAATAGTCATCTGTAACCCAGGGAGCACTGACGAGGATGATGCCAAATATTGGAGGACGAAATCCATTTAAGAGGAGAATAATATCGAGGGTTGTGACCTCGATAATGTTATATGCTTGCCCAATATGGTCGGAGGCACTCTCCGTGGGGACGACAAGGAGGAAACTGGACTCGGTTTATCGTCTAAGCGCGATTAAGTGGTTTCAAGACAGTGGTTTCAGGACAGTGTCTGATGAAGTGGTACTGGTACTGGCAAAGACAATACCGATAGATATATTGGCGGATGAAATGAGGCGGATATACTTTCGCCGTCTCGAGCAACCGGGACAAATAGCAGCTATAAGAACGAAGGACTTCCATGCACAAATGGCAGTCACGGTGGGAGAGGAGTATAAAGGGGAGGTAGACATTTAAACTTGTTCCTGATATAACCCCTTGGATGGAGAACAATCATTGCGAGCTGAACTACTACGTAACTCAGTTTCTAACTGGTCATGGATGTTTCAGGAAGTACCTGCACAGATTTGGACATGAGACTTCCCCTATTTGCCCAAACTGTGTAGATGAGGAAGAATATGCGAAGCATATTCTAACATGCTGTCCCAGATTTAGATGGCCCGGTAACGCGAGTTTTGTACCAAACCGGCTTATGAAACAGGTGATGAATTCTAGGATTCTATTAGTTTGATAGAGCTTTAAAGCTAACCAGCCTTCCGCGAAGTAATACCTTACGGCAGTCGCGCGGGGGGAGAGTGGTTGAAGTGTGTAGGGGGTGGGTTTAGTACGTAGGCACAAGTGATGGTGAATCGTGCACTCTTTTGTTGGAACAAAAGTGTCTGTCGAAGATTCCCACCTTCGGCTTAAGACAAAAAAACACACACATACCCGTAGATCTACTAGGGAGATCTACTACACTCTGAAGCAGAGAAGGACAATTGAGATAAAGGACGTCGATGAAATCACGGAGAAGAAAACTGTGTACAACGCTATACGAAATATTCTAGGTCTTGAGGGTTTCGGTAAAAATGGCATAGTTGGTCTCAGGAAGACATATGGTGGGACGCAGACGGCTACGGTATATCTTAATGCAGACGTTGCAGCTATTATTTTGAAGGAAGTTAGAATTAGGATCGGCTGGGTCATATGCAGGATTCGTGAAAAGAACATTCCTACGAAATGCTTCCGATGCCTACATTTGGACATTTAGCCCGCCAGTGATGGAGTAAAGTTGACGGTAGGGTCACTGGAAATTGCTGGAAATTGCGAACGGGAACCGCTCTGCATGTTCTGCAAAGTGGACAACCCAAAGTTCGCGTTCGAGAAGATGAGAGTAATACAGATTAATCTGAATCATTGCGAGGCAGCTCAGGATCTATTAATCCAAATGGTAATGGACGAGAGAATCGGCGTCTCATTCATAAGCTAGCCGTATAGAATACCGAGCAACAATACTTGGATCACCGACGAGCCTGCTACTGCGGCTATATGGATTTGCGGTTCATTACCCTTCCAACAAATCTAAACACGGAACACTGGTTTCGTAATGCCCACGATAAAAGGGATTTTCGTCTATAGCTTGTACGCGCTCCCGAGGTGGTCAATGGACGAGTTCCAACATATGACGGAGAGTCTGGCGTCACATGTACGTGGAAACACCCCCGATATTATTGGGTGGTGGGCGACCTAATGGGGCAGTAGATGCACTAATGCCAGGGGTCGCTGCCTCTTGGAAACCTTTGCTTCCCTCCGGTGGCGCTGACGAATGACGGAAGAGGAAACACATTTAGAAGGGCTGGAACGAGTTCAATAATAGAGTTGTCGTTTGTAACCGATATCCTTGTTTCGCGGACCGCGTGGGAACTCTCTGAAGACTTCTCGAATAGTGATCATCAGGCAATCGTGATGGCGTTTACAGGACGCAACACGAGAGGAGACGGATTACCTAAATTTACGGGACCCTAAAGGACTCCTGCTTCGACAAGGAGACATATAAATGATGGTCGAGGGACAGGGGCATATACGAAATGCTCAACACTACATGTGATACTACTATACCTAGAAGGACTGTAGGTAGGGGACGGAATGTTGAAATGACGAGATTCGAAAGCTGCGGTTGGCATGGGCGAGAAGGGCCCAATGTACGAGAGGGAGACCGGCATGGGCTGCATACGAGGATCTTCGTCGACGTAGAAGGGCCATAAAGAGGAGTAAGAAACTATCCTTTCACCGGGTATGCGAGGAGGCTAACATCAATCCTTTTGGAACAGCGTACCGAGTCGTCTGCAGAAAATTCGGAGCTCGGGATTTTGTTACGGAGGATTTTTTCCACTAGGCCAGCCCTACACATTTCTAAGTAAGGAGCCGAAGGCGGCTCATATCATAGCCGAGGTGACAGGAGATGATGTACTTGCGGCATGCGCTAGAATAGGAGACCGGAAAACAGCGGGACCGGATGGAATCCTAAACAGGGGTCTTGAGGTGACTGTCCAACTCGCAAATGTTTTGTCGAGGGTATTTTTCCACGTAGATCGAAGGATACTGGTTCTCATTTCAAAACCTGGCAACCTCCAGGTGAACCATCCTCATATCCGATATGCCTACTTGACACGATGGGAAAGATACTGGATATGATAGTATACAATCGTCTGCAATACGGACTTAGGAAGGGACTACTGTCTACTGTGGACGCGAAAGATGGAGATTTGGCATCAAAGAATACTGCGCACTTGTCACAGTTGACGTTAGGAACGCATTTAACACCGCGAATTGGGGTCAGATTATGAGAGAACTTTTCAACATGGCTACGCCGCCATACTTAATGGAGATTTTTAATGAAATCCCTCAGGTCAGGAAGGTAATATACCTAACTGATGATGGAGAAAAGGAATACGTAATGACGCCGTGTGTCCCGTAGGCTTTGTACTTGTGCCACTACTGTGGAACATAATGTACGATGGTGTACTTCGACTACAATTGTCAAAGGGGACCCCAAATTGTGGGTTTTGCAGATGACATTGCCATAGTCTCGGTCAGACGGTAAAGGAAATAGAGGTGAAGACGACTATAGCTATTCGAAAAGTTGGAGAATGGCTTGATGAGTCACGTTTGACACTTTTTGCAAATAAAACGAAGGCCGATAAGTGGTTGGAAGATGGAAGTGACCGCTGGAACCACTAGGATCGAATCGAAGAGGGCCATAAAATTCTTGGGTGTGATCATCGACTACAGGTTGAACTTCAAGGAACATGTGAAATTCACCAGCGAAAAGGCAACTGTAACCCAGCAAGCACTGACGACGATGATGCTAAATGTTATATGCTTGCCCAATATGGTACGAAGTACTCTCAGTGAGGACAACAAGAAGGAAGCGGCCTTCGGTGTATCGTCTATGCGCGAATAGACAGATAAGTGGTTTCAGGACAGTGTATGATGAAGTGGTACTGGTATTGGAAACGACAATACCGATGGACATGTTGGTGGATGAGGCGGATATACTTTCGACATATCCAGGAGTTAAAAAAGCAGAGGAATGAAGGACTTCCACTCATAAATGGAAATCACGGTAGGAGAACAGCTTAAAGGGAAGGTGGACATATCACCTTGTTTCTGATATAACCCCTTGGATGGAGAACAAACATAGCGAGTTGAATTAGTACGTGACCCAGTTCCTAACTAGCAATGGATGCCTCAGAAAGTATCTGCACAGATTTGGACATGATCTATGCCTAAACTATGTAGATGAGGAGGAAGATGCGGATCATATTCTAACATGCTGTCCCAGATTTAGATGGCCCGGTGAACGATCAACATCCAACCAGATTGATCACATTGGGATTGATGGATGCAGTGAAGTAATTAATGTAATTAATTAATGTAAGTGAAATAATTTAAGTTTACAAAAATAAAAATCGTATCCAACAGACAATCGTATTTTTATGGTGACTCATATCCACAAAATTGAAAATAATTGCAATCGAACAACAACAAATAGACAACTTAGTAACAAAATTAACTTTCATGCATTTTTCCGGAATATATACTTTTCAAATAAACAACAATTATTATTACAGTATAAGTTTTCTCTCTTTAACAACTACACAGTAACATTATCCAATACAAAACAAAACAATAACAAAACAAAACATAAACAAATTACGAGTAACCTATTAATTATTTGCTTAATAAGTGCTGTCAAGTTATCACAAGTTTATCACAAGGTCGACAGTTAAATTTTAAAATCTAAATTTGTATGTCACTTATTATATTCAATGTATAACCTATTGAAGGATAAAAAAATAAATAAAAGCAACGTATGCAAATCTAAATCTAGGACAATAGCCAACAAAAGCAATACAAATATGCCTGCTGTCAAAAATTCGGAAGCTATAGCATCAACCTCAGTTGGATTGCCAAACACACAAGTCAACAAACGTATTGGGGACATTCAACAAAGTATTTCACGACCATCATTAATTGACTCGCCTTTTAAACTACTAAATTGTATGGACAAAAGCCGAAGAGATCATAAATACCATAGACCAAAAATTTAGAGAATTTAAAGAAGACCTCGTAAAAGATCCTCGATAATAAACTGCATGAAATAAATGAGAGGGTAACTATTCTAGAACAGCTGAAATTGAAAGTATGCGTGTAGAAATAAGGTATCTAAACAAAAATTTGCGGCAATAAGAGAACTATCGTGTTTCAACCGAACTCAGGATATATGGAATTCCGTTCACTCAAGACAAAAATATACCGGAAATTTTTCAAAAAATATGTAGCACTTTAGGCACACCCATATCTAACATAAAATCGATATACCGCTTGAGTAACCACAATAACAAACATAACAAGACCTCGAAAGATGCCGTTATTATAGCAAAACTTTGGTCTGATTACGATAAAAATTTCTTTTTAAAATCTTTGGCTAAAACAGCACAAGGGTTTTATTTTCCAGCTCAGCTTTAAAATCCTACGTGCGGCTATTCACTTAAAAAAGAAAAACTTTTGTCTTCAGCATTCACCATGAGGGGTTGTGTATATATCAAAAAGCAAATGAACGAAGACACAATTTTAATTGAAGACATTGATAGCCTGAAGCAGTTATTTCCTGGGCCTGATTGTAAATTATTCAACTTGTTTCCTGATAATGATAAACCTGATAATGTTCAGATTTAATTTAATTTTCACTTTCTTTCTTATTTGTATGTATAACTGCTTTTTTACTAAGCGCTTATTTATCATAATTATAAAAAATTTTCTAGCGTTTGATTGCATTGCCAAAACTTTAATACAATATGATAAGATCTAATAGTTCCTATTCCAGAGACTGTGTGTATAACATGATTAGAATTATAGCTAAACAAAGAGCTAGACTCAACATTGTACATATAAGTGCACAGAGTCTGGACAACAAAAGTAATGAATTTGTGTATTGACATAATTTGTGTTTCCGAGACTTGGTTTCCTCTGGATGTTCAGGATTCATTTTATAACCTACAGGGCTTTAAGCCTTTCCGTGCAGATAATAAAATCTTAGTTAACAACATAGCAACCAGGGCAAAAGTTAGCGGAATTGCAATTTATGTTCGAAAGGGTATACAGTGCAAAGTAAAATTATTAACCGGAATTAGTAGCCAAATTGAATACTTATTTCTTGATATTTCATCCACCCATAAGAGAAGGTTTTATTAGGTAATGTTTATAGACCGAACTCTAATATAAATTTTGATCCCTTTATCTCTATTATTGAGGAAATTTCCATTCAATATGACGACATTATAATTATTGGTGATTTTAATAATAATATCTTACTCGATAATACGCTGTTTCTATGTCGTCTCTACATCTTAATCCAGTGAATGCGAGCTTACCAACTCACTCCACTCAACTTCCAGTAGCCTTATCGATCTCTTATTTGTCAATGATGTGGCTAAGGTGCTGTTATATGATCAAATTTCAGCATCTTGCTTTTCCAATCCTGATCTTCTCTTCTTAACTTATAACCTGTCTATGAGTCCCGAAAACAAGCATATTACATACCGTGATTTTAAAAGTATCGATTTCACAGTTTTTAATAGTAGTATTGATAATATATGTTGGGATCAGATCTACTCACTTGACAATGTAAATGACCAAGTGGCACTAATGCAGGAAAATGTTCGTCTGATATATGACAGTTGTGTTCCTGTCAGAACTAAGCTTGCTAAGGCCAAACACCAACCGTGATTTAATGCCGAAATTAAAGGTTTAATTGATAAGCGTGACATTGCCTACGGGCGATGGAAGAGGTTCAGAACGGACGATCTGAAAGCTATTCATAAATCCGCTCGTAGTGAGGCTACCAAGCGCATTAAAATTGCAAAAACTTTGTTTTACGGCAATAAGTTCTGTAAAAAATGTCATAATACCCCTGCTGATGTTGATGTAGATGCTCTCAATTACAAATTTGTTAATATTGATGTTCCGACCTCTGGTAGTAACATATATGTATAATGACCTTTGTTTCGTTCCTATAGCAAACCCCTTTAGTTCTCGTTGTGTTAATCAGCTGGAGATTCTGGAGTGCTTATCTTCAGTGAAGTCGAATGCAGTGGGTTCTCATGACTTAGATCCTCTGTTTTTAAAAGCTTTATCACCTAGACTCCTGCCTTATTTTACTCATGTATTCAATACAGTTTTAACTATGTCCTCCTTCCCTGCTAAATGGAAACAATCGAAAATTATTTCCATTCCTAACTCGAACAATGAATTCAGACCAATTGCCATTCTTTCATTCCTATCTAAAGTAATGGAAAACCTCATGGCTAGACAAATAAATAAGTATCTCGTAAGTAATGATTTCTTATCGGATATGCAGTCGGGATTTATGAAAGCTACGAGCTGCACTACTGCTTTAGTCAATGTAGTTGATGACCTTAGGTTGAAACTTGATGAAAACCACATAGCGTTTTTAGTGCTTTTGGCCTCTTTTATTCAGTATTTACATTAACAACCTACCTGATGTATTAGATAATTGCAGCGTACACATGTACGCTGATGACGTTCAGTTTTATAGGAGCACGTTTTGAGAGTACCAAATTATGTATAGACTCGAATAACTTTGATTTACGCAAAATTGACAACTGGGCTAAGGCCAATGGACTTTGTATAAATCCCTCAAAATCTAAATGTTTATTGCTCTCCAGAACAACGAGAGCATTTTCTGTGCCAGATATCAATATCAGGGGGTTGTTATATTTTATGGACGGCTAACGTGGTCTAACCACATTAATGTCATCGTTGGCATAGTTTACAACGAAACTTATGGGCTGTAATAGATTCGACTTCCTTTGCCATACGAATGCAACTGGCTAAAACGTTATTGATTTCTGTTCTTTTATACGGGTGTGAAATTTTCACAAACTGTGATACCGATGGTAGGAGAAAACTTAACTTGTGTTACAATAATATAGCACGATATATATTTATTAGAGGACGACGCGACCATACCTCACAATTTTCTTATCAGATATTTGGTATTAATTTTTGTTAGAATATTTTAGGCGGAGCACATAAAAAATCCAAATAAAACGACACACGTCTTATCAGAAAGAAATTCTTTATTGTACTAAAAAAATTTATATTACAGAAAAAGAAAAAATGATTTTATTTTATTCAGAATAAACAAGTTGGCTGTGAAAAACTAAACGTATATTGGTAGGCTGTGGAAAACAAAAAATAATGAAAAATATAAAAAAGATTGTATGATATTTGGGTTGCTTTGTTACATAAATTCAAAGTAGTGTATTTCAACAATTTTGATAACCTCTTTAATATTAAATGCCTTATTCTCCTCCATAAGATCATTACCTCAAGACATCCATCATACTTATTTAACCGGATTAAATTCGTAAGATCTAACCGCGGTAGGAAAATTGTCCAATATAGATATTAACCCCTTTTGTCACAAGGGCAGTTCTATATTCATAAAATCAATCTTTAGAATACTTTACCAAACTATATACAAAACACAGGCAATGCATTTAAGTTCAAAAAGGAGTTATATAAGTTGTTTTAGTAATTTTTAAAATATTTAGATTGTTATTACATTTTTACTTTATTTTTCATTAGTGATTTAAAATGTTCATTCTTCTAATATAGTCTTTAAATTTCATTGTATCTTAATGTATGTAGTTTTTTCTTTGTTTGTGTATATTTCTTTATATTTGCATTTACTTTTCTTTGTATTTTTCCTAATTTTGTTTTTAACATATATTCATTTCTTTTTATCCCAATTTAATTTTTTTTTTCTCGACAATTACTTTACTTTTCTGAGGATTATAACGATGGTCTAATTCAATTTATATCAACCAGACTTATTCCCAACTTTTTCTTACTTATGTATATTATCATGGTTTTTTATTTTTTTCTTTACTAGCACTGTCATTTTATCAAGATTTAATATCTTGTTGTGCTATGATAATAAATAAATAAATAAATAAAATAAATATGCAGAATCCCACGTTGAGCAACTCCTGCAGCTCGTGTGAGGTTCAGACAAGGCGATCTCTTATCATGTGACCGCTTCAACTTCGTCAAGGAAGGTGTTTTTGCGGTAGGAAATTGTCCAATATAGATATTAACCCCTTTTGTCACAAGGCAGTTCTATATTCATAAAATCAATCTTTAGAATACTTTACCAAACTATATACAAAACACAGGCAATGCATTTAAGTTCAAAAAGGAGTTATATAAGTTGTTTTAGTAATTTTTAAAATATTTAGATTGTTATTACATTTTTACTTTATTTTCATTAGTGATTAAAATGTTCATCTTCTTCTAATATAGTCTTTAATTTCTTGTATCTTAATGTATGGTCACTGCGTGTTTTTTTGTTTGTGTATATGTTCTGGGTTATATTGGCATTACTCTTTCTTTGTATTTGTTTCTAATTTAACTCTGGCTATGTTTAACATAGTATTCCATTTCTTTTTATCCCCAATTTAATTTTTTCTTTCTCGATTACCTTTAATTGTTCCTGAGATTATAACATGGTAGCTAATTCAAATTTTTATCACCAACAGTTATTCCCAACTTTTCTTACTTATGTTATTTAGTCAAAGTGGTTTTTTTATTTTTTCTTTACTCAGCATGTCCATTTATAAGATTAATATCTTGTTGTGCTATGACTAATAATAAATAAATAAATAAAATAAAATATGCAGAATCACGTTGAGCAACTCCTGCAGCTCGTGTGAGGTTCAGACAAGGCGATCTCTTATCATGTGACCGCTTCAACTTCGTCAAGGAAGGTGTTTTGCGGAAGGCGGGAATATGCCTCAACTGTACTATTTTTTAAAAAAGTATCTAGTTGCTTGCGTACGCTAACGAAATTGATATCCAAGCAAGATTTTACTACTTCGTTTAACACTATTGAACGGAAGTCTATCAAGATGGGTTTGACAGTAAATGTGGGCGAAACGAAGTATATGTCGTGAACAAGTATAGACATGCGGCGTATTGGATACCAGATTACGACCCATAACTATGCTTTACATTAGCAAATTTGAAGAGAATTTTCTTGTCCGGGTTTCTTGGGAGGATGGAATGCATGCAAACGAGGTAAAGTTGCTGACTGTGGTCAATGTGGCGACCACCAGGACGATCCTTGTCTTGCTGTATTCAAGTTGACATGCAGCCTCCTCGTGGCCCCTCCTGGATGGCATTCTAGCACCCGCTAGATATTAACTAATGCGTGCAGTGAAGTCCAATCCCCTGGACGTTAAAATATTTTGTCCAGTGAGTACCAAAACGCAAGACTCTATAAGGATCCTCTTAAAAGTTGACGACCACGGCAATCGTCCGCAATCGTGGTTAGTAAGAGACTTCGCCATCTTGTCTCTTGGTTCACGCCTGTGAACGAAAGAATAGCCACAATCCGCATCAGGGCAAAATTCTACAACATCAGCCTAATTTGTGCTCACGCCCCGACGGAAGAAAAGGACGATGTGGTTAAGAATGCCTTCTACGCTAAACTCGAGGACGTGTATGATAAATGCCCGGCCCATGACGCCAAAATCGTTCTCGGAGATTTTAATGCGAAGGTCGGGCGGGAAGGTATCTTTGGCCCCACTCTCGGACGGTTCAGCCTCCACGGGAACATTACCTTCAATGGTATGAGGGTGATCGATTTCGCTGCGGCGCGTAACATGGTAGTATGCAGCACCAGGTTTCAGCATCTCGACATCCATAAGGCCACTTGGATGTCCCCTGATCGATCAACATCCAACCAGATCGATCATATTGTGATTGACGGAAGGCACGTTTCCAGTATACTAGATGTGCGCACATTTAGAGGTCCAAACATCGACTCGGACCTTGTCGCAAACAAGACCTTGTCGCAGACAAGTTCCGAGTGCGCATTAGCGCCTCGAGATCTGCGCGCTCTAGTACACTGCGAAAGCTCGACGTTAAGAAGCTGCGATCACAAAGGACAGCTAGGCGTTCTCCGCTCAACCCTCAGATAAGCTCCGTCGTTCCCTATCTAATCTCGGCGACATTGGTGGACTATGGGCCAACATCTCCCACTCCCACTCAACGAAATCAATGGTACGATGAGGAGTGTCGCGAGGCAGCTTTAGCGAAAACCGCCCCATACAAGAAAACGTTGCAGTCTGCCGCTACGCGAGCCATTGTCGAGAACTATAGAGAGAGGAGAAGGGAGGAGAGACACCTTTTCAGACGCAAGAAGAGGGAGCAGAAAAGGCGTGAACGTGAGGAAATCGAGGTGTACAGATGTAGGTATGACGCACGAAAGTTCTATCAAAAGGTTAAGCGTCTAACCGAGGGTTATAAACCCGGAGCGTCCTCCTGCAAGGATTATAATGGAAACCTGGTTACAGATCCGTAGGGGGTGCTGAGGTTGTGGAGGAAACACTTCTCTACTCTGCTACAAGGCGATGACGATACCAATACCGCCTTTAGAGATGATGTTCCGCACCCGATCGATGATGACTGTGTGGATATTCCATCGCCTAGCCATGAAGAGGTCAAAGTCGCGATTATTCGACTTAAAAACAATAAAGCGGCAAGTTCTGGTGGCCTCCCCCTCTGAATTGTTTAAGACCGGTTGTAATGAGTTGGTAGGGCGCATGCATCAGCTTATTTACAAAATATGGCTAGAGGAAAGTATGCCCCACGATTGGAACCTCAGTGTTCTCTGTCCTGTCCTGAAAACGGGACACCCTATGATATGCGCCAACTACAGGGGTATAAGCCTTCTCCCTATCGCATATAAGGTTCTTACAGGCGAGTTAACGTCACACAAGTAGAACGTTAGACTTACTCACACACATACATTAAATATTTTTTAGGAAATAAGATAATAATGAACCTATGCAAACAAATAAATTAAGAATGGAATATGTGAATCGTAAATATGATCATAAATGTAATTTCTCAACAATTGTAAACCTAACCATAAATGCAAAACGTATAGTGTAATCAATATCATAAAAATATAGATTAAGCATTAGAACAAAGAACAAAATGTATTTAAGATATTGCGACAATAAACAACCAAAACCAATCAGGTAACGATAAGCAACATGAACATACTAATCCTTTGTTAGACCCTAACAAAGCAGCAAACCTAATTATGTTATCCATAAATGTAAAAACATGTTGTTTATGATTATTGTACTTAAATATTAAGAATGAAGATAATACTTTAAGTACTAAAGAGAACAAAATTGTATCGAAGAATCAGTTAAGAAAATATAGTTAAACAAGAAGCATAGTCTTCATATATTTAAGTTTTATTTTTAAGTAAAAGAATTTTAAATAAAAAAATAAACGCATATGCACACAAAAAGTGAAAACTTTTAATTGGCGATGCTGCCAGGAGTAACATATATTTTGTTACTCTAGAAGCAAACCGATATACCCTTGTCGCAGCAAGGGTTCAACAAAAATTGTTTCATAAGGAAACATACAAAAAAATTTTAAATCAATTCTTTATGTAGAAGAATAAAAGAAAAACCTTTTATGTTAAAAAAAGTGAAATACTACAACAACTACATAATAGCAGGCAGGGAAAATTTAAGAACAACAGAGAAACCCAAATCATCATGGAACAGCTCATCCAAGAAATGGCAAGTCTGCAAGTAGCCTTACAGACGGTCCAACAGGAAAACCGTGAGTTAAGGGCTTGATTGGAACAAATGCCAGTAAGCCCTGTAGTAAACCCCCAAGTGGCAAATCTAGAAGAAAAAGTTGAAATAAATTTGGAAATTTTTAAATCACTCCCTACATTTGATGGAGTAAAAAGTAACTACAGACCTTGGCGAGGAGACGTGACTCGTTTAATGAATATCATAAGTCAACATACAAATACAATAATAGAAAATTAAGTAGATATGTCGAAGCCCATACTATTGTAAAATCTAAAATAACTGGTGCCGCAACTAATATATTGTTAAACTATAACACAATATTCAATTTCGAGGCTATCCTTAATCTACTGGATTACAATTACTGTGACCAGCACCCACTAATCGTTCTTAAGGACGATTTAACCAAACTAACACAAGAGAAATTATCATTATCCGAATTCCACGATGAGGTTAGTAAGGCACTAAGAGTGGTTACTTCAAAATTATCAATGTCTGGAGATCTACAAGACTCAATAAAATGAATGAGTGCTCATGCTATAGATGATGCAGTAAGAACTTTTAAAAATGGGATAAATAATGAATTTATTCGTTCAACCTTATACGGAAACCCCGTCAGAGATCTGGAGCATGCATATGCAATAGCTCAAACCATCGAAAACGATAACAATCATAAAAA
>QOCX01001215.1:0-20570 GCA_005959815.1 Sarcophaga bullata | reverse complement strand
TAGAAATACTGTTGGCAGAGAAAAAAAAAGATTGTATCCAACAGAGCTAAATAAATCAACATACTAGAAAACCATTACACCATCAAAATCAACATACTAGAAGACCATTATATTATCAAAACCAACATCAACAATAAAACAATTTCCCAAAGCCAGAGCCAATGGACACCTCTTCGGGGAACACCAGAAATTTTAACAACACTAGACAACAATACAACCCACAAGGATTTCACAGTCAACCCTGGAAAAGAATTCGTGAACAAAGTGGAAACTTTCAACAGGCACAAAAAATCCAGAAAACAACTAAATAAAAACTCAAAAGAAGACAACATGAGCACTACCACAGAAAATAATAGTAAGTGGTATAGAAATAAGTCTATTATTAAGAATTTTAAGTAATAAGCAGGTTGTAATATATTTTTACGAAAGATGAGGAAGAAAAAGAATATAAAATATTTATAGATTGTGGTGCAACCCACAACTACATAAACAAGAATTTAGTAATGGGTAGGAGAATTAAGACAAGACCTTTGAGAATGATTTCCATCCATGGCGAATCAATATTACATTTTAAACAGACAATTAAACAGTTTAATAAAGAATTAGAATTTTATGAACTCGAAAGTGATAATGATTATGATTTGATGTTAGGAGTAGAATGCTTAACATAATTAGAATCTGTTTTAGACATAAAGAGAAATTGTTTATTGTCCCTGAAAAAATACAAAATATAAACTATTCTATAGGTGATAGAAAATTTGCATCGGAAATAGATCAATTAATGAATGAGAATAATAATATAGGCCCATTTACCATTTACAACAACCATAGAAGCTAGTATTAGAACTACAACAAAGGAACCGATCTGGACAAAACAATAACCAGGTAATTTTATGATGAGAATTCGTGAATAAGGAAATAGAAAAATTACTGAAACAGGATATTATATAGAAGAGTTATAGTCCTTATAATTCCCCACTGCTAACAGTACGCAAGAAAGGATTGGATGAAAATGGGAACCCAAAACGACGTATGGTCATAGACTTTAGAAAGCTTAACGAACACAATATAACAGATAGGTACATAATACCTGATATCAACATTACACTACAGAATTTATTAAAAGCAAAATACTTCACAACATTAGATTTAGAATCTGGATTTCACCAGATAAGGATAAAAAGGAAAGATAGAGAGAAAACCGGATTTTGTATCAACGGAGACTAAAAAATGCCCCATCAATCTTTCAAAGGTGTGTAGACGATATACTTCGGAAATTCATAGGCATAGACATAGATGATGTTTTAATTTTTTCATCTTCTCCTGAAGAACATTTGGAACATATACACATAGTATTTGAAGCTTTAAACAAAGCAACAGTTTCGGATGAAAAGTCCAAAATTTTTATGACCGAAGTTGAATACCTATGTCATATTATTAAACATAATAAAATAACAACGGACGCAGAAAATATGAAGGCTATTGAGAATTTTCCAATTCCTACCACACTCAAAGATCTGAGCGGTTTTCTGGGATTAACTGGTTATTACAGACGTTTCGTACAAAATTATGCCCAAATCACGAAACCATTAACAATTCATTTAAAGGGAGAAAATACTCATATAGGCAAAAAGAAGAGTAGAAGTACAAATATTAACTTGGACGAAGCTGCCATTGAGAATAAAAATAAAATACCAATTTACTTC
Organism: Sarcophaga bullata; assembly: GCA_005959815.1. NCBI lineage: Eukaryota > Metazoa > Arthropoda > Insecta > Diptera > Sarcophagidae > Sarcophaga > Sarcophaga bullata. The sequence continues at coordinate 18,864 of QOCX01001215.1, read as the reverse complement.
CTATACCGTAAACTTAGTATTACTGAGCAAACACACAGCACGAATGAAAAAGAGATGTTAGCTATAATCTGGGCTCTACAAAAGCTCCGAAACTATATAAATGAAATAGCAGATCTTACCCTTTTTACAGCTCATCAATCACTAACATATGCTATTTCCGAAAAGAATCCCAACCCTAAATTGAAACGTTGGAAAGCCATAATAGAGGATTATGGTTCAAAAATTAAATACAAACCCGGTACTGAAAAGGTTGTAGCAGACGCGCTATCACGACAAATTATTAATACATCTTCCATAGACACGGAACACTCAGCCGAAAGTTCCGCAAGTGATATAATAAAAACTGTTACACAGCCACTTAATGCATATGGTATACAATTATAACTCGTACCTACTCCAAATTTTACCGAAACACGAACACGCATGATTTTTCCTAACAAGGTACGCCACACTCTTAATTTTGCAAATAACAATTACCTTATAGGTGAATTAAAAAGATATTGGTCCCAAATCGAACCGTAGCTATACATATGAATATAGAGGATTTGTACCAATACGCAGTACTAATTAAGGTAACATTTATAGATACTAGTTTTGTACATACACCAAGAAAATTAAAAGATGTAATTGATAGAAATAATCAACTTCAAATCGTAGAAGAAACACATTTAAGAACTCATAGGAGCTACAATAATACAACACAGGAAATTTTTGAAAAATATTATTGACGAACCATAAAAATAGCAAGCAATTTAATAATCATTGTTGTATGTCTATTTGGACGCTATGAGAGGAACCCAACTAAAGAGCCTCTCCGAAAATCAGATATACCAACACAACCAAGAGAATATATACATGCGGATATTTAGTTTAACGATAACACGTATCTTGTGACTATAGATAAATTTTCCAAATACATAGTCGCCCAAGAAATAATTACAAAAGCAAAAATAAAAGATAAAATCGAAGGAATAATTATCAGTAATTTTCCCGAATGAAAACGGTTCATGACCGATAATGAAGTAAGTTTTGTTACGCCAGCATTTAAACAAATGTGCATAAAATATGGCATACAGAAGATAGAAATACCAATGCATCGATCGAAAGCAAATGGATAAGTAGAGAGAGCTCATAATATATTAGTGAATTAACACGCACTTTTAAAATACAAAGCTCCTCTACAGTAAAAGAAGAAATATTTAGAGTAATAAAAGAATTAAACAACGCAATACATACTGTAACGGGATACAAACCAAGGCAAATACATTTCGGTACAATAAATTACAGTAAAGAAGCAGTTACAGAAAACTTGCGTAAAGCATCAACCAAGTTATTGGAAAGGTTAAATACACACGCAAAACAACAACATTCGAAAAAGGTACTCAAATTCTAGTAAGAATCGCAGGTGTTAGAAAGAAAAGCCAACCCAGGTTTAAGAAAGAAGTTGCAGAAGAAGACCGTGGGGACACGAGGAGGAAAATATGATACTGAAATACTCGATATTAGCCATGGTGGTAATGTCACCTCAGACGCCAGAAGCAACAACTCAAGTCGAAAACATAGAAGGAAAATAATACGTTTTAACAAGAACAGATGTTGTATTCTTATTTACTGAATATGATTTCTTATTTCATGACACAAATTTAACAAAAATTTACACACCGTATAAAGAGAGATTTTATAATTATTACAACTCAACTGCAGAAGAATTAATTCTGATGAAAAGGATTAAAACACTATTAGAACAACTCACAGAACATCGACCTAAACGAGGACTAAATTTCCTACGATCGGCACTGAAATTTATCACTGGTATACCCGATCATGATAAGGCAATCCTTATCGAATCAGCAATAAATAAATTAATCAGAAATAATGAAAAACTGAAAATAATGAACTCAAAATTTGAAAAACTATTAAACTCCATAAATGGTCAAGAAATTATGAATCTCGTTTTGGTAACAGAAATATATGATCAACGAAATACATGATTACTACAATAAATCCAGCCAAGAATAATGAATACTTAACGGAATCGATAGATGATATTAGAAAAATAGTTCGTCATGAAATAAACTCTGTACCAATTATTAACGTATTAGAATACTCCAACATTTAGATTGCAAGAACTAACGAATTATTCTTTACAATTTATAAATACCTAGTTATAAATAAATTTTGCAAGTTATTTGAATTCACGGCTCTCAACATTGGACATGGTAAGATTTTAACAGGCGAAAACATCTCACTCTGTAACAGAATATATCAGAATAAAAAATTGCAAAAATTACTTAAGCAAAAATATATGTATAACAAACAATGAACAAGACAATTGTATTAAACAAGTATTGGAAAATAGAAAAGCCGAATGTAAAATAACACAGGAGTATAACCCCCAACTAATTCAAATAGAGAAATGTTTTATCCTCCTGGATGGAATAAATGTTATAGATAATCAAACAGTATCAGGAACTAAACTAGTTAGTTATAGTGACAAGGTAAATATAAATAATATTACTTACAGATATATACACGATTGAATACTAGAAGCCATTCATAGTAAACATGATAAAAATTTAGAAATCATCGAAATTTTAGCATCCACATCAAATTTATCATCTAATAATTTGGACTCACTGAAGAAGTTCATGATTCCTATTGAAGAACACCCAGTTAAATCTTTTATTTACTCATTCTTCACAATCATTTTTATAATATTAATAACATTGGTAATTTTGAAATTAATAAAGCATTACGTAGCACTAAGACAAATCAGAGCCGCAGAAAATTTTTAAGTTATTTACAATAGGGAACTGACAAGGTTAACCACTCCTTGAATCGGGACGATTCATTTTAATTAAGGGGATTATCGTACCTAAATATTAAGAATAAAGATAATACTTTAAGTACTAAAAAGAACAAAATAGTATCGAAGAGTAAGTTAAGAAAATAGTTAAGAAACATAGTCTTCATATATTTAAGTTTTATTTTTGAGTAAAAGAAAATAAAATAAAAAAAAATAAACGCATAGCGTTGACAAAAAGTGAAAACTTTTAATTGGCGAATTGTGTGAACGACTGAAGCCACTCGTCAAAACACTGATTGGACCTTATCAGTGCGGCTTCAGGCCTGGCAAGTCCACCATCGACCAGATTAATATCCAGCGGCTGCGCTGGCTCGGCCATGTCGTTCGACTGGAGTAGGATGCTCCGGCAAGACGGGTATTTGATACGGGGATCTCCGGAAGTCGGCGAAGAGGACGACCTTTTATCCGTTGGAAGGATCAAATTGAGGAAACCCTGTCATCGATTGGTGTGACCAACTGACGCAGGCGCGCAAGAAGCAGAGGCGCCTGGAAGGATGTGTTGCGGCAGGGCGAAATCCGTTAATCGGGTTGTTATGGTCAATTAAGTAAGTTCCTTGTACGGAGAAACTAATACAAGTCTCATCCTCTCCGTGCTTCTCTATGGCTCCCAAGCATGGACAATAGTAAGTACCGATGGAGTATGAGAGAATTTCAGAAAATATTTCTACGTAAGGTTTTCGGTCCAGAGCAAATTGGCGATAATTTCCGCATCCTATCCAACAATGAGACGTATGAGGTCCTCCAAGACATGGACGATGTGCAGCGCATTAACATCCATCCATATGTTTGATCAGCCTGTTCAGGTCTTGCACATTAACACTCTCTTCTGAAAGACAACCGATTGAATTTCTAAAATATTTTTGAATTATTTTCACACAAATTTTCAATCGTTTAAAGTTGTTCGTCCTACAAAACAGGGGGTAAACCTCTTAACTAATAACCTTAGCGCATTGCCTGTCAAAAGAGTATGAATGACAAATATTGGTGAGAACTGAAAACCGCTGATAGGAGAAGAAATGAAATAGATTTGAATATATAACGGAAACTCGAGGTATTACTAAATTTAATCTAAACTCATTTTCTATTACGAGGCATACTGTGATCTATAAGAAATTCAGACAGGCCACACCTTTTCGTACGCTGATACATAAACCAATTTTGCTTTTTGGAGAGTTATGACACCAGGTCACAGTAGCGTCTCATGAAACAGTATTATCTGTCGTCTAGCTTTACTGCCCTTTAGAAAGTGGGAAGATGTCTATTGGGCAATAACTTTTAGGGTTATTTACTGTTTTAGGAATTGATGTTACATTAGAAGCCTTCGTGCTGGATAGAAAAATATTAACACAGTATGTCATATAAGTACTAATTAGTACTGGTATACTATTTGATTTAAACACGAGTTTATGTTATGGCTGAAAGCATTCGTCTTCGTTAGGATAAACCTTATATATTTTCGAATAAATTAGATAAGAAGGTTACTTTTATCAACCGTGATAGTAATTCTTTAGTCCAAGATCCTTAGCCTCTAAAATAATGACTGTCTTTTATTCTCGGAAAACAAACTCCTTAGAACAAGTCTCTTCCATGGCTTTGCCCTTTATGATGTTAATTTTTATATCCCATCAAACCGAATAACGATTAACATAGATTTTTCGAAAACAAATGAAATTTTTAAAAATCGTAAGCTGTACAGACTTTTTAAGTTCGCATTTTGGATTGTTTTTGAGTTTTTTATTTAAAAAATAAATAAAACTTTTTAAACAAATTTTTTAATCCAATTATTATAAGCACAAATTCAGATTTTAAAGCAATATTGCTTTATTCAAATCTGATAAACGGTTTTTGAAACATTGTGTAAATTGTCTCTGCCTTTTAAGGGCCATTTTTTTGAGTTTGAGATCAACGATTACATTAACTTTAATCTTCGTATACAGCTTACTTAGGGCCATTTTTTGAGTTCGAGATTAATGATTTAGTTAACTTTAATCTTCGTATTCAGTTTTTGAGCTTACTTAACCTTACATTTAATTATAAGTTTAACCCACCAACGTTGGTGGTTTAAACTTAAGATTAACTATCGAAAGTAGGTGACAAATTGTATTAAAAAAGAAAACTTTTAAGTGAGAGAAATCCGAATAAAACCACATATTTAAGTGATTATGAATTATATAAAACCCAATTTGACAATAGAAATTCTTAATTTATTTATTATTTATTAAAAACTATTTTTACTTAAATATTAATCGTATTCATCTGCTTTTGTTCTATACAAAAGCAAATTGTTGTGAAAAGCGTTGCCATTTTTGCTTATAAATGTGGCAGCTCTACAAGGTTAAAACTCCCACTTAAAAACTGCAAACTCAGTTAACTTAAGATTAAATTTAACTGGAAATTCCCTTAAACTTGAGTTTAATCTCGCACTCAAAAAATGGCCTTTAAAGGTTCAGTTAATTGACCGTAACGGAATGTAACCGCAATAGTAAGAAACATGTCATAGAAATGTAATGTAACGCAACCGGAACGTAAGAATCTGTAAAAAATAGAATTTTCTTACATTCTAAAGTGAAGTCTTTTTAGCAGTGTTAACATGTCAATATTAAAAGCCATTAAAACTAAAAATTCAAATTATAAGCAGAATTTAAATTTTGTACGTATGTTATAGTGTTTGCACACCAAAAGTTAGAACATGATTTTAGCTTTAAAACCATAAACAGCTGATTTTGCGTTCACACTGTAAGTTTTCTTAAATCTGGTTTTAACATCCATGACATTTATGACTGTCCAACAGCTGTTTTTGTTTAAGAAAAAAATTAAAAATATGCAAAATTAAGAAACAAACAATAAATTAAAAATTATTCTAAATATTGCAAAAGAATACTTTAAAATAGTGGATCTATTTATAAAAAGGGTAGAAGTGCTTGGAAATCAAGTAGTTTTATATACCGGCTTCATGTATTTTTATATTTGTTTTGTTTTTATTTTGTTTTTTTTTTGCTGTTTTCAACATTTCAATGTAGCTCTGATTTAGTACACCGAAAACAAGGTTGTATTTAATAAAACCAACTTAAACCCAATTCAAAAAAGGTTTTAAGATGGTTTTAAGACAATAATTTTGAATGGTAAAACCAGGTTTTATTTTTGGTTTTAACGTTGAGACCAACTTTTGCGTTAAAACCACTGTGCAATTCTCTTTAAATAAAACTCCACATTTTAAAAAACAAAATTATAATTTATTTCATAATTAAAATAAAAATAAATTATAAAAGTTTCTTTAGTTTTCCGTGTTTAATAATTAAATATTCACAAGCGTTTGAAATGCTTTTCCGTTTGCATTTTACCTTTACTAGAGAAGAAAAAACGTTTTAGCATTCCGTATAAATTCGGTTCCCGAAATACTCTGACCTGTTTCTATAAGATAAACGATTTCATTTGCTTGTATAAGTTAACGCAATTATAATCTCTTTTCATTTTTCGACTCTTGAATATATTTATGTGATCATCACTGTTACTGTTGTCGATACTATTTATACAGTTATTGATATTCTCTTTCATTTCTTTTAAACCGAAGAAGAACGCTAACGGAATAAATGTAATTTAGTCACAAGTTCTCTTTTACAATTTATTTATATTTTTATTTATTTATTTATTTATAATTGTAATAATATGAATCACTAGAATATTCTAGAACCTGAACAGATTTCCTCTGGTTTTTTCTTGGTAATTATCATATGTAAGTTAAGTAAATTTTGTTTGTTTTATAAGTTATTTGAAGCTACCCTCATCGCTAAGGAGTGTGAAATTAAATTGTAAATATTTGAAGTAAATTAATTGGAACTTGTTTACACGAGTGAACAAATTCACACATTCATAACTCTGCCGTCCAATATCTCCAACAAACATAATAATAATATCATCCCCAACACACATCAACATTCACAATACACATCAACACACATCAACACATACACGTTCATCAACATTTCAACATAATTGCTTAGATCCTTGTTGATCAGTTGATTATCGATTCTCAAACAATACTAAACACAAAACAAAGTAAGTTCTGCGCGTATGAACTTATAGGAAGTAAATTAAAGACATTTGAAATTTAAAATAAATTATAATAGTGAACATCTTATATTTGTAAAAATTATATCTAAACATTGTGAACTAATAACCAAAAATACTTAGTGTTACAAAATACATATAAATTACGTTTTATAACATTTTAAAAAAATATATACAAATAAAATATTAAAAAACACTTATCAAATAATATAGAAAAGGTTTGTGTTTTTATATTTTTATACACCCTGTCCTCTCTTACCCACATACTAACCCTTACCCTATGACCAGTACATTTATTGGTCCTTCAAGGAAGAAGAAGAGACAGTGATATAATATTAATACAGTCCATAATAAGCCCCATAACCCCCTAATGCTGTGTAAATTTTACCTCACCCTTAAAAAATACAGATAAATATCCTACATTAACTTATTAGTGACAATTAAAACTGCAAAGTGAAAACTATACATCGACAAAATTCACAAAACATGCCTGAACAAAATTCATAAAAGTATAATAAAAAATTAACAAATTAACAATTAACACAAACAAAAATTACAAAAAATCACATTAAATAAAAACTGTATTAACAAAACGACATATAAAACAGCAAAAAATAGAAACATTTCAAAATGAAAAATTCAAAATATTTAAAATACACAAAGAAAGTCAAATTACGTAGAACTGTTAAGTTAAAAGTTGAAAACAGATATAAATTGAGAACAGAAAAAAACATCAAATAACAAGAACAGTTCAAAATAAAAAATTATAATACATCACATATTTAAAATTATCACTCATTAAAATTACAATAATAAATGCAAAATACCTAGAATAGTAAAAATGAAATAAAATTTAAATTAAAAAAGAAAGCACAAAAGTTCACTAAAATTCATAAAAAAAGGAAAACAATATTGTTTATTTATTTATAATATTGTTTATTTTTCATTGCCAAGTGCGCAAGAAACGCAGAGTCTGGCTGTAGTTTATTGATTGATTCTTATCTTCAAAATTATTCAGAATTTATATATATATAATGCTGATCCAGCATTATGTTTACAGTGGAAGGTATAGTAAAAATTTCGATCAATTACAAATAATATGCAGATACGAACATGTTCAATACTAACAGTATTGATAGCATTGACTATTGAATTGCAAACACAAGTAAATTGATCGTTGCTTGAGTTTACCAAACAGAAGTGCCAGCAACACTATATACGTATGCATATGCGCTTTAATAATTTGTATTTTTATGACAAAAGAATTGTTTCCAGTATGTGTTGACAATGCAGACATCATGAACACACTACAATATACATTGTGCAATACTAAAGCAAAATTAAAATTAAAGAAATCAAAAATAAGAAGTTCAACCAAGTTCGAAAAAATAGCAATAAAATACTTAGTGACAAAAATTAAAAAATTGAAAAAATATAAAGTGCACAAACAATTACATTCCATTATAGTTCACTAACAATAAATCAAAAACAATTACAAATATAAGTGACTACTAACAAATTAACATTATTAACATTAACACTGAATCTAAAGCTGGAAACAGCTTAATTAAAGAAGATGAAAAGCTGCCGTATTAAATGCGATAAAAGTTATGAAAACGAAGTTTTTAAAGTTAAAATAAAATCTGTTTTAAAAAACTAAAATAAAAAGTCTTTGAAAGAAACTTAACTTTTAAGAAACTCAAACCCATAAACATGTCTTCTAAATCCATATCTTTATTTTTAATTTTTTGCAATTTTTATGACATTCAATATTAGTTTTTTGTTTTGTTTACTTAAAAACATTTGACACGTTTTTACGTTGCACTTGCATTTTTACGTTAAGTAGATTAAATGAAAATTAGATTATAATTGTGTTAACTTATACAAACAAGTGAAATCGTTTATCTTACGGGAACAGGTCAAGTATTTCAGAAACCAAATTTTCACGACTGTTAAAACGTGTTTTAACTTCTCTAGTGAAGTTAAAATGCAAACGAAAGGCCATTTCGAACGCTTGTGGATATTTAATTAGTTAAACAGGTAACTGTACACTACCTACCAAATGTAATAGCAATATACAGCCCCATTATGAATATCCGCACGGAATTTTTCCCTTCCGCACTTTGTTCTTCCCGAGAAAAAATCCTCCTATTCTAATCACTCAGGGAAAAAGTAAATTAGAGAAAGGGAAAATCAGAAACAGCTGTTTTGTTTTTGACATTTTAGTTTGTAATTCTGATTTATTTTGTGATTGTGATTCCGTCTTTTACAAGTGATATTCATAAATTTGTAAATTTGTTTTTCTCAAAACTTTGTTTTATTTTAAATGTGTTGTGTTAAAATGAATAGCATGGCTTTTCAATTACTTGCGGAGGAAACTCGTCCTGAAGAAGAAAAGCTAGGAAAATAACCCAGAGGGTTGCAGGAGGCAGATGCGCGATGCATCAAATCCGCTTGAGTTAGACCAATCTTTGTATGATGTGTAAGACTAATTGGTTTAATTATTTTAATATAAACTACTTTGAAAGGTTACAAAAATATTATAGAGTCAGCAAAAATGCTTTTAGTTATTTATTACGAGTGCTTACATTACACTCTCAGCCGATTAAGAATGAATCTTCTGTTAGCCTTATGGTGAAACTATGTGGTTGTTTGCGTTTTTTCGCTGAAGACGGATATCAACGGGAGTTGGAAAAGATTTCGAAGTTTCGTTGGCTCAACCAATCGCAGAAGTGCTCGATATTTTTGAAGTGCATCTTTGCCCAACGTGGAGAAAAATGTCTCTAACACATGCAAAAAGAAAAATTGCTCTATCTTTTCATAAAAAAATATAAAATCCCAGGAGTTACCGGGTGTGTTGACAGAACACACATACAAATCATTGCTTCTGCTGAAAACAAACATTTGCTCTACAACTGGAAATGAGAATACAGGTTAAATGCTATGCTGGTATATATTCTTTAAAATTAAATATGGTTCTATAGACGAATAATTTTTTACATATATTTTAGATTTGCGATGATGACAGATTTGTTAACGTATCTCACCCTGGTGCTTGCTACGATTCTTTTATATGGACTACCAGTGATGTTAGGGCTCACTGGAAGGTGTACGCAACTTTTGGCTTTTAGGAAAAAAAATTCTCGCAAGATTGAAACGCAGTACCAAAATAAATTTTTTCATTATTATTTATGCTTTAGAGCCGCGGCTTTTGACACCCGATCGTGTTCCAGAGGATGGTTCCCAAGAAATGAGGTTTAATGAGGTGCACTCAGAGTGTCGAAATATTATTGAGAGAACAAACGGCGTATTGAGGTGGAGGTGTCTCCTAGGTGCTAGGAAGCTTCACTACTGTCCAGAGAAAGCACTTAAAACTATTAATGTGTTCTGTGCCTTGCATAATATATAACATTTCTTCAAGCTTTTGTTTTTCAATGCTTTCCATTTGTAGAAAATGTTCTTTTGCAGTACGTAGATTTTGTCAATGGATCTATGTGTTTTTAAAACTCTGGTATTGCTCCTTAACATCTGCTACTACTTCTTTCACTGCACCCACTAAATCTTTTTGTACGGTAAGCTCTGCTAGCAATATATCAGTTGACGATTTTGCAGTTTCTTTTGGATGCTGCCACGACTTCAATGCTGTCGCTTCTGCCATTATAACGTCCACACATATGGATTCGTACGTTTTGTTAAGAGAATCTTCGTTTTGTTTTGCTAATCCTAGGCCAAAAACATTTCCAGGCACACCTTAAACGGAAGTTTTCATTGCAATTAAATTGCCAGTTGCCGAAAATTTGTATTCCCTATTAGGGCCCGGCCACCTGTACCCTTTTGACGTTGCAAATTTTGGAATGTCTTATGACGCACGTTTTTTTTTTTTGGTCAGACCATACCTGAATATAAGAGAATTGTATAGTACATACATACATACATAAATAGAATTTTTGAATGGACAAAATCAGAATCCTTTTTCATTCGTTAATATTTTTAGTTGGCGGATCTAGAGAATTTAATTCGTCTTCTGCTTTTTGCCAGAATCGTTGGACTTCTTGACGTTTTCCTTTTGTTAGGTCACCGCACAATATATACAATTTTTTCTTATTTTTAGATTTATGGTTTTATCTTTAATAATTTAGCTTTCATCCAACTGTAATTCCAGAGTAACTTTACTCAGGTAAACCGTTAGTTTTGGTTATTTACTTTTCACTCAAAATTATATTGTTGTTAGTGTTAACAAAAACGCATTTCAATTTGCTTGTACAATGTACATGTATACATATAGGAACAAGTTGGAATGGCACATTGAAGTGAGAGACAAATAAAAGTACTACAACAAACTGAGTATGGACATGTTGAGAACTTTATATGAACATGTATTATTGTAAGCTTAAAGTGCCAGTTAGCCACAAGTAACGTAACGTACCGTAAAAAACTTTCTCTTTTTATCATATGGAAAGCAATGTAAACGATTACCGAAACGTTCTCTCTCGTTAGCAAAAACGGAACGATCTGTATAAAACAGAATTCTCTCACGTTTTTACGTGGCATTTGAATATGAGTGATGGGGCATTGTATGCAGAGTGCATTGCGGCAACAAATGCCCTCTTTGGTACATTCATGTTTATATAAAACTTAAATTGTTGCATGCATATAATGAAATTTTTAATTTTATTAAAATAATAATAAAAAATTATTATATAAGAAATAAATATTTGTTGTTTATTTTTATTCGTGCTTCCAAAAACAATTTTAACAAAAATAAATAATAATATGTATGTATTTTTAGTGACGAAGTGGTACGAATTCTGCTTTTTGGTACTTTCATATATATTAATCGTATATATTAATCTCTTAAATTTGTACTTAAAAAATGATTTTTCTTTAATTATTATTGTTATTATTACGACTGTAATGTGTATAAACAAAAACTTTGAAACAAAATAAATAAATAGTATGTATTCTAGGTGGCAATGTTACGCAAATGCTCTTTTTGGTACTTTTCTGTTTATATCTAAATCTTTTTAGTCTTTTAAATTTTTAAATACATATTCTCTGACTCAATGTTCATAATTATTTTTTATTTTTATATATTACTATTCTAACTAGAGATATTGATTTGCAATTTAATAAATAAAATATTGATTAAACCAAAATGTAATTTTCCATTATATTACAAGAATAAAATTAAATATAATAATAACATAAAATTTAAGAAGTAAATATAACTTATTCCAATTACGGCCTCAATGTACACTCATCATTGTTCTGAACAGATGACTTCATGCAAAGGTCTGCATACTAATTTCTTTGCATTTTGTTGTGTTCGTGTGTGTGTTGCTTTGTGTTCTGTTTCTTTTTTGTTTACATTCTTCGTTGACAGATGTCCCGTTTTAAACGTTTCTATAAATATCCAAACGTTTTTAAGGCTACCTACGTTACGATTTTACGTTTCTTACGCTTGACTAACTACCCACGAATTTCACCTTAACTAACTTGTAAAGAGAATACGCGATTTTTGGTCTTTTCTTTATTTTTTTTAACAGGAATCGATTACGAAATCTAAATGTCCGTGCTCCGGCGCCAAAATGTTTTTCCTAATAGTTTTTAGGAAATGAATTTAAATTAAATAATTTATAATTTAAATGTAGGATACTTGTTTTCGCGAGACCAAAAATAGTTCCGATTTAAATAACTCCACCGAACAACTTTTTACAACTAACTTTATTTATTTCATATTTTCTTAATTCCAACATTTATTTATTGGATTTCTACCGTTAAGGACATTCAACAACTCCGTTGCCTGTTTATCCTTGTATCTTATGTAGTTATTCAACTTAAAATTAACTTAATTTTAGGGTAGTTCATTACATAGAGAAATTCAAATAAATATAAATATAAATGAAAATATAACAAATAGTATAAAAAATGTTACATAATCCAATAGCAACCTTAGACCTTAAGTCAGGATTTCATCAAATTATTATGTGGGAGAAGGATAGGCAAAAAACGGCGTTTAACATAATCAATGGAAAATATGAATTCTGAAGATTATCTTTTGATTTAAGAAATACACCAAGTATCTTTCAAAGGGCTATACGTGAAGCTATATGCAACTATTGTCATGTTTATGTTGACGACATAATCCTTTACTCTGCATATAGGGAGTCGCATTTAAAACATATCGAACTCATACTCCAAAAACTTAAAAATGAGAAATCAAAATTTTTTAAGACTCAAGTAGGTATTATTAATTATGAACCTCTCCAAACCCTTGGAGCATGACGTTCATTTCTTGGCTTATCCGGCTATTACCGACGTTTTATAAAAAATTACGCCGACTGTTTATCTTCGCAGAGAAAATGGGCATGTGGGAACGCGCTATTCGAAGAATACAAAAATTGATATGGATAAAAAATAATAATAATAATAGTAGGCGATAAAAATATAAATAATAATAGTAAAAGATACCAGCTTCGGAAAATGTTTACTTCAATATCCTGATAATAACCATTCTTTCGAGCTCACAACAGACGCCCCTCCTACAGCTTTAGGCTGTAGGAACACTTTCTGCTAGGAATCAATGACATTCAAATTTTACTGACTACCAATTCACTGATCTTTGCAATGTCGGAGAAAAACCCAAACGTTTTTAAGGCTACGTACGTTACGATTTTACTTTTCTTACGCTTGACTAACTAAGCCTTTACGCTTGAGTAACTAGCCTTTACTCATCGTTATGATTAATCTCTTGTCAATTTCAGTTAAGAGATGTTCTTCATAGTCATGGAACATTATTTGTATAACGTTTGCAATTGTTCAATTAGTCTTTCAAATCGTTTATCCATAACTTGTATAAAGCCTTAAGGGAGAGTTAGTATTAGGAAGGTAGAGAGATTCACGTTCTGTACCCCCTCGCTTTTTTGGTGTGTTATCAACAAGAGAAATTCGGTTGATTTCTCTTAATTGTTTCTGTATGGAAGAGTTCAATTTATCCATATTAAAACGGTTTCTGTTTTTGTTGTTGTTTGCTGGTTTTGTTGATATTTTTGATTTGGTTTCTTAGTTTATATTTATACATTTAGTTAAAAATGTTTATTGTTTATTGTTTTGTTTTTATTGTTATTGTTTTTTGCTTTGTTTATTGTTTTTCTTTATATTATTGTTTTTGGATTTTGGGTAGAAGAATACAAAAATTGAATTTGGATAAAAAATAATAATAATAATAGTAAAAAATACCAGCTTCGGAAAATGTGTGACTTCAATATCCTGATAATAACCATTCTTTCGAGCTCACAACAGACGCCTCTCCTACAGCTTTAGGCTGTAGGAACACTTTCTCCTAGGAATCAATGACATTCAAATTTTTACTGACTACCAATTCACTGATCTTTGCAATGTCGGAGAAAAACCCTAATGCTAAAATCAAAAGATGCCAAGCGGTCATCGAAGAGTTTTCGCCCACTTTTCGTTTCAAATCTCAAAAATATAAGTAGTTACATCAGACATCACCGTTCATAGCGAACAATCTCTAAGTAAAGTAATTAAGACAGTCAATTTCCCTATTAACAAAAATCCCGAAATATCCGGGGATTTCGGCATTTTCTCTTAATAAATAAAAACTAAAAACAATTGTTTTAATAAAAATGGAAAAGAAAAGAGAAACTACTATACTTTTCAACTCAAAAGTGCAAGGGTTTAAATGTAATCATTATAGGCATTGACAGCACTGTACCTATTAGCGATATTAAGAATGCCCTTCAATCTGAAGGGTATGAAGTCAAATCATAATATTTCATAATATTTTGAATAAAAATAAAATTCCACAACCGGTTTTTAGGGTCAAAATAGCATTTAACTCGAACGATATAAAGAACAAGGGTGACAATCATGCTATATATGGATTACGGTAGATAACTGTAGAATATATGTAGAGGAACCCATTAAACGTAAAGGTCCGCCTCAGTGTCAAAATTGCCAAGAATTTGGGCACATAAAATCTTTCTGCAAATTACCGGCAGTATGCGTCAGTTGTGGAGACATGCATAAAGGTAATGAATGTCCCCACCCGAAAACTGCAGTCAGCTGTAAAAAGCGTATTAACTGCGGTGAAAATCACAAGGCTAATTATTGAGGCTGCGAACTATATTTGGAACTCAAAAATAAAGCGACGGTCAAAAGACCCATATATAGTCAGTACCATGAATCAAACTTCCCAAGTTTACCTCAGCCCATCATTCCCCAGCAAGCAAACCCCTAAAAGAAGGCATTCCTACTGTCCATTTGAATTCTCAAAAGTCAATTGATACTCTAGTCGAAACAATGAGTAATTTTATAGATAACATCAAAAATCAAAATATGCTTGTGCCTTTGGAACGCGAACGGCTTCAGCCATCATAAAAACGAAGTATAAAATCTCTTATATACTTACCAAGTTGATGTCATGCTAATATCGGAAACACACTTTTCGGACAAAATCTATTTTAGAGTTAATGACTACAACACATATGGCGCAAAACACTCAGTTGTTAGGGCATGCGGAGGGTTGGCTATTCTTGTTCACAAGGATATTAGGCACTTTTCATTGGCAGAAAGATCAATTTATCGATTACTTCAACACGCATTCTGGTTATCACGTCTCATTACTTCGAAAGGAAGAAAGATCTTGGATGCATTATCTTCGAATAGTATGAATGTTTTGTCTTTACTAGCCATCTGGTCTAAACAGAATTCCGGATGTAATATATTTCGCCGTAGTAAGAAATATTAGACATGAAAACCTTCGTATGCACTCGTCATTGGATTTGTCCTCTGATCACTCACCAACGATCCTAACATTTTTGAATGATACAAATCTGTTGGGGCAAAATTATCTTCAAACGAGGACAAATTGGCGGAAATACAAAATGTTTGTAAGCTCCCACCTGCCATCAAATATCTCATTGAAGTGCGAACAGGAAAACGAATCTGGTATCCGTCAGTTTACTAACATCTTAACTGAAGTTGTTAGCGTACCTACATCCTCTACTCCCTTGGCAAGAAAACGAAAATTTCCCCGCGCTAATAACATAGAAGCACTGTTACGCCAAAAAAAGAACTTAAGACGCCAATGGCAAGAATTTCGTTCTCAAAGTCTAAAGTCTGAACTTAACCAGTGCCAAAGACTTCTGACAATGATTAAAAATTTCCTAAATTGGCTGCGCGTTTTATTCTGTTCATCTTTAATTCGATGTTGCGAATATTCTACTTTCCTGCTTCTTGAAAATTATCTGATTTAGTGATGGTAGCCAAACCTGGAAGGACATTACACAAGTATCATCATATTGTCCAATAAGCGTACAGTCAATACTGTTGTTGATGTTCAAAAAATACTGCTTAATAGTTTAATACCGCATATGGATGTCAACGTCATAGTTCCCGACCGTCAGTTTGGCTTTAGGCGAAAACATAGCACGATTCAGCAAGTGCACAGAATTACCAATTAAATTAGGCGTGCTTTTGAGAACAAGCAGTATTGCTCTGCGCTATTTATTGATATATCTCAAGCCTTCGATAAGGTCTGGCACGAAGGTCACGCAGTTTTTACCAACTTTAAATTGTTGTGCTTTTTTTGCCAACTTTAAATTGTTCAAAAGTTATTTATGGGATAGATATTTCCAAATAAACTCAAAAGATGTCACCTCTTCTCGCAGAAAGTTATCTGCAGGCGTAAATCAAGGAAGTATTCTAGGGCCGTTCCTATAGTTATTGTTTACTGCAGATATTCCTGCATGTGTATTGACTCACTCGTCTACTTAGGTAAGGCGATTTTAAGTATTCATAAAGATTCTACAGTTGCATCTCAAAGACTTCAATCTCGCTTTAATGAATTAGAATATTGACTATTGAATAAGTGCGTGCACATTACGTTTACACTGAGTAGGAGAAATATTCCGCCCATCAAAATTAATGGTGTGACAGTACCCGAACATAATAGTGTGAGATATATGGGCATCCATCTCGACCGTTGCCTTACCTGGGCTCATTATATAGCTGCCAAAATTACCCAGATCAAACTCAGAACAGCACAGCTTTACTGACTTATGGTATCCGACTATGGGGAACAGCCTCACCATCGAAATCAGAGAAGTTTCAAAGGCGGCAATCTAGACTTCTTAGAATAATAACAAGTGCTCCTTGGTACATAAGAAACAAAAACATCCACAAAAATCTCAAGGTGCCCCTAGTTCGAGAGGAAATAAAAACAGCAAGTGTCAATTACGTCTCTAGGATTCCAACCGTCGTGTAAGAGACTTTCTTGTATTCGAGACTCACAGGCGTCTAAAAAGGGTTCAAACTGATCTGATCAGATAAATTTACTTTTGATGAGCACTTTTAGTTGTACGTTACAGTGGCAATAACAACTTTTATGTTTGTATTATTTTATGTTAAGGTTTGAAAACTTATTGTAAATTCCGAAATGACAGATTCAATAAATAATATATGAAAAAAATCTTTTTAGCAGTGTTAACAACATGTCAATATTAAAAACCACTAAAACTGAAATTATTATAAGCAGAATTTAACCCTTAGACTACGGAGCTCGATTTTTGACATAAAGTACGGAGTGGGGTCACTAAGGTCCCCCCTCCGTACCTTAAGTGTTAAATTTTGTACATATATTAGGCTTATCTGTATGTGAAATGCTCTTTAAATAAAACTTCACATTTTAAAAAACAAAATTATAATTTATTTCAATACTAACTTTAAAAAATTAAAATAAAAATAAACACTATGAATTATGAATACAAATTCTTGGAGAATTCTTCTCATTCCTCTTATTGTGAATTATAATTTCTTCCCGTAGGGAAGAAAGTATCCATTCTACAATAATAAAAAGGAAAAATGGTTACTATTTCGTACGAGTTTTTTCACCAAAATTGTTGGAAGGGGGAGGGACTTAGAGATATGAAATGTATGGAGTATTAATAAGAACAAATATATAAAAGTATTAAATAAAATATTTGTTAATTTTTAAGGCCCAAAAGGTCAAAAAAACAACAGCTGCAACATTTATTGACGCTGATTCAGGAGAATCCCCAAATAGCTCGTTGTTTTTTTTTAAAGGTGTTCGGTAAGGAGCTTTTTCCTACCGTTGGCTATACAGAATACTTACATATTTATTAAAATTCCTCCCGTATGCCACTAAGTATTAGTGAGGGCAACAATAATTGTTCAGTTTCACAAACAAACGAAAATAAACAATAGATGCTGCTTTTTCGGTTTCCAATGTTGCAATAATTCTTTATTTCAAAATTAAAAGATCTTAAGGCTTAGTTAGTCAAGCGTAAGAAACGTAAAATCGTAACGTACGTAGCCTTAAAAACGTTTGGGTAGTTATAGAAACGTTAAAAACGTGGTATATGTCATCGAAGAATGTAAACAAAAAAGAAACAGAACACAAACCTACACACACACGAATTCAACACAATGCAATGAAATTTGTATACAGACTTTTGCACGAAGTTAACTGTTCAAGACAGTGATGATGATCTCTAGTTAGAATATTAATAATAAAAAAATGATTATGAACATTAGAATCATGAGAATATGCATTTAAAAATTTTAAAAATTAAAAAGATTTATGTATAAATAGAAAAGTACTAAAAAGGGCATTTTCATTACATTGCCACTCAAAATACATATTTTTGATTTATTTTGTTTCAAAGTATTTTCATACATATTAAAGTCATAATAATAACAATAATAATCAAAGAAATATCATTTTTTGGTTACAAATTTAAGGGAAAATTAATGAAAGTACCAAAATGCAGAATTCGTATCACTTCGTCACTAAAAATACATACATATTATTTAATTAGTTTGTTAAAATTGTTTTGGGAGAACAATAAACACATAACAAAAAATATTTATTTCTTATAAAATAATTT
>QOCX01001214.1:29796-42302 GCA_005959815.1 Sarcophaga bullata | reverse complement strand
TACAAGAGTGGAGAGACCTATAGTTTAAAATCGGCTCCAAACATTTGATTTTTGATGAACTTTTCTAGGCAATTTTATTTACTCTCTGCCAACAGTAAGTTGCTTATGTAATATTTTTTTATATGACATTTCGTTGATGTCTGAGCTGAGGTTTGAACCATGGCCTCACATCTAAAAAGCCAACACACTGCTTACTAGAGTATAGCGACTACATATTCCATTTAGGTAAGTCAAATGAAAATTTTCAATTAATAGTGCAACACCCTTTATGCTTTAGATCCTTAAAAACTTCAAATTTATTTTATTTGCTCACTCTTGCAAAATGTACTATCTATTGAAGGGTTTTCGATGTCTATACCACGGGTATCAATTTTTTTGTACAACAAATATTTGTTTTTGATGTTTTTGTTTTTATTTGAAAAATTAAAAGGAGAGATGCATGAGTTTATAACGTGTGACGAATTTTTTTATGCAACCAAAAAATTTATTATTATCATGCTCTTGACACATTATTAATGTCATTGGTGCCCTAGTAGATGTTTTGCTTTTTTTTCCCCAACCATATTTAAGTATGTATTGCCTTTAAGGGTAATGATTGGTGATCTTTTTTTTAAAATTATCAGATATTTGAGATAATTTTGGGGAGTAAATTAGTAAAAGTATTCATTAATTAACTTCACTTCAAGCATTTGCTTGTAAAGTTTTCAAAACTTGTTTGTATGCATGCTTTGGCTAATTTTTTTTAATCAAATATGATATCCATACATGGGTTAACATAAAATTTTCCAAAATAATTGAAAATAAATTACAAATAAAAGTCTGTTTTATGCATTTTATCTGTTTTATAATTGAATTTCAATCAATTTTATTGCATGGCCTTAAGAGACAATAAAACAATTCTTTGATTTCATTTTTTTCTGCCAAATAAAACACAAACAAAAACCCGATAAATTCAGGCAAAATTAAAACAAAACAAAACAAAGCAAAAAAAAACGAACTGAAATTAAAATCTTGACAAACAAATAAATATGATTTCAATAACAACAACAATGCCTAAAAGATATTACAAAGAAAACACAACAAAAACTAAGTCAAAACATATTTTAAAACTAACAAACCTGACAATAAAAAAAAGAAGTACAACCCAGTCTGTTGCACTTGATGCTGCTGCAATTACGAAAAAAAAAATTAAAAGACATACACACAGGGTATTGTGTGTTGAGCCAACCTGTTGGGCATGTATGGCAACTTGCTTAAGTGTGTACACCTAGAGAAATACTATGATTGGCTACTTTTTGCAAAAGGAGAATCATGGAGGAAATTTAATTTAAAGAAGGTTTCGTTAGTCTGACCGTGATTAAATCCCTAATAAACGTACTTTCAACGTAAGACCTTGTCCATGAATAGTGTTGATTTCTCAGGGAAATTTCGAAGGAATTCCAAGGTACAGGGAAATGGCCAAAAACAGTACTAAGATATTTAATCTCTAACATGTTATAGGTCATAGGTATTCCAATTGCCTCAGTTAACTTGAATATTGTCCATGCTTACTACAGGGAAGCTTAATGTTGTTGGCAGCTGCAGGGTATATGTAACAAGGCTAGACCTTTCTGGAGACCTATGGAAAAGTAGAGGACCAAATCACTTCTATTCTTAAATCACATGACCATCCATCACCCAAGAGCTATTCTTATGGGCCATTGTACTTGTAGCAAAGATGTCGAGGGACTAGGTATTCCGGCTAATTACATTTGCAGGAACCGTGGGTCTGAATAGGAGGTAAAGACTGTCTTGCATTTCATGTGTCAGTGCCCTGATCTTTTAAAAATTCTTGATCTATTGCTGCAATAGCAGGATTTTTGTTGTACTCGTGCCTGTTTTCTGTAGGGAATGTTTTGAATTCCTTGCAAAATTAATTGTGATATCACGGGCCTACGTGCTGGCCTAAGTACCACATCTTCCTTCCCTTTAATCAGCATTACGATTTTCTCACAACTCACTTATGTTGCGTATGCGAATTTTATACATGTGGTGGTGGAACCTACAGTTTGAAGTCGAATTCGAACGACATGGCAATTTTATTTACTCTCCGAGTTTTTGTCAGAAATTTGCTGAGAAGAAGTTGCAAATATCTGACCTGGGGTTGGAAACGTGGCCTCACGTCTAATAAGCGAACTCATTACCTACTAGGCTACGGCGACTACAACCTTACCTAACCTAATCTAACCTTCATAAGTCATAGAAATTAAGAAAGAAAAAAATGTTAAAGACTTTAGTGACTGTGAGAAGCTAAGCCGTAATCCTGACTGAAGGGTTGTAATGGCCTATTATGTATGTATGTAAACACTTTATTAAGATTTTTTGGGCAAGAAATGATTTTTGATTTCATTTACTCAGGCTATGTACCTAATATTGTAGTGTATCTGTACTTGCTTCAATTTAATTTAACAAAAAGCATGCAATTTTAATATTGAACCATCAGGTATAAACCTTTTGCAACATCTTCATATGTAAAGTACCATACATACACAGAACTATGGCGATAAAGAAAACAAAGAAAAAAAAAGTACAAAAAAATTACTTTAAATGACCAGAAGAAAAATGTAGTAGTTGTTGTTGTTTTTGTTTGTTTCTCATTGTAGTACAAGAAATATAAAATCATAGTTTGACCATCTTTTCTTCATTTTTTTTTTGTTTTTCATGTCTTCTTTGACTGTGTTTTTTGGTTTTGTTTTGTTTTTCTTATGGAGTGGACCACCTAGGAATTTTCTACATTTGATTTTTTGTTATTGAAGATATTGATTGTGTGTTTATTGTTGTAGTTACTGCTGTAGTTATGCTTTTTTTCCTGGTTACTGATTCAATTGTAACCTATGATATATTCAACAACAATGCTTCTGCTACTCATGGATAAGAAAAAAGGTTAACAGTTGTGGTTAAAACAATAGTGAAGTGTAGTAGAAAATTGTTGATAAATAGTGTACTGCTCTTTATCTGGTCAATAAACATTGGAAAACAGATTTTTAATAAGACTTACCAGTCATCAACACACTCATAAAAGTCATTCCTTTAGAACTGCTCAATACCAAAATAGTTGCTGTAAGGGCTACCTATTTTAAAATTTTAATAAAACAAAGTGTTTGTGAAATAGCAACGAGAATTTTTGTTAATTTAAAAGTCTTATTGGTGTAATTATGTGTGGGCTATATCAACGTTAAAATGTCCGCCACGGCTTCTCTGGTTGAAGCCCTTCCAAAATGTCGAATTATTTATAATTCTGATTATTATAGCTTTAAAGACACCGACTTACGAAAACCTTACAAGAAAGAAGAGTCTAACAAGGTCAAATCTCTCAATATCGGTGGCCGATTGACATCAGTTTGATAAGAAACGACCATGTCCTCAAATCGTTCGTGCAGTATATCCAATATGGCATACGCTTAATCAAACTTATAATACTTGATGTTGACAATGATGACCTGACCAACGTACTCGTAGACATATTTACCAATGCCACTGTCACTCTTAAATTCACATCAAACAGTGACTTTTTCGGGTTGCATTGGATCTCATGTGAATTGATATCGGCCGTTCTCAACTGTCAAATTTTCGGAAGTGGAAAGCATGAAAACAGTTTTAGCAGATCCGGAATGCGAACATATGGATTCATGGATTCAGAATATTTCATAGTTACTACCAATTTTCATAGTTAGTGACAGAAATCAGCTGAGAGGAGATGTTTGACCTTAGGTTTGAACCGAGACCTCAGGTCTAATAAGTCAGAACACTACCGACTAGACTAAGGCGATTCGAATCCGGAAAACAAATATTCGAGGCACGTTGATTCGGAGTATTACATATCATAAGTTAGGATAACTCGATATCTTTCAGTGTATTAAAGGCAAAGTCGAAAAAGCGGGCTGAAACATTGCATAGATTATTGTGGAATATTAAAACAGTAGTGCGAATTACAAAATATACTTTGGCATGATACTGAAGAGGGGAAACCATAAATATTTGTAGACAGAATAAGCAATACAGAGGAAAGTACTAGGATAGTAGAATTGCTATCTATTGTGTGGCATAGTAGTGACAAACTTTACGAACTCTTCGTTGTTGAGTTATAGTCTCTAGGCTCTTTGGATGAATTATTTGGAAAGTGAAGGAAACCTGTTAATTTGTTAAATTCGGCAAGCAAGGCGACTATTTTCTTCGTTTTCCAACGTATTCAAATATAGATGGCTCAAGTATTTAAAACAATTCATATTTGGACTCAATCTTCTACTCAACGCTTGTAATGAATTGAAATATTTCGAGATCAGACTAAGACAATTCAATGTCCTGTAATTACCTTGATGCAGCAAGCAATCATCGTTAGTCAAATTAGAATTGAAAATTCCTTATAAAGGCTATTACGCTGGCTATTAATTTGCACAAATACTCTTGTGTATATAGATTTGGAACTCCATAGACTGCATTTATTTTATTTGGCAATTTTAGTTGACATACTTATTACTCAGTTGTAGATAAGAAACCAGGTTAATTCACTCAAAAAGCAATTCACTAGTAGGTTTAAACCAAGTTAAATAAACGAAGGGTATGTTTCGGTCAGCAATTTGAAAAAAAAAAAAGTTTTTCATTTTGAAACCAGGTACTCAAATAGATTTTCAATAGATGTCCAACAACAGCAACAATGCTATTTATTATCATCGTATTGATGACTGATAATGTTGATATTAAAGCATATCTTATGATGACGTTGTTGATAATATTGATTATAAAGCCTTTCGGCTGTAAAAGTGTGATGTTGTTTGTTTTTCATTTCATTTCTTCATGCCATGCCATGCATTTGCCATAAGATACAAGATACATGCTATATTTGTGTAGTTTAAAGCAAACGTAAATATAGTTTTAAATACAAACAGACAATGATTTATTTAATCAATGGCTTTTAGATACCAAACAAACAAAAAAAAACACATTGAATACATGGCCTCAAGAGACTGGCAAGATTTTTTTTGTTTGTTTTGTTTGTTTTACAATGAAAATAACACACAATCGAAAAACAGCAAAATAGAAATTAAACAAAGCAACAAGAGTATTCATATGTCTTTGGACAATTATGTTGCAAAAACATAAAGAAATAAAAGTTAAGAAATTGCTGGATTTTTATGTTTTTGAAAATCTTAACAACATTGTTGCATTATGAACGTAGGTACCTTTATTTTGTATTATTTTGGGAAATATTTTGAACACAATGAATAAAAATTTATTACTGAACTATGCCTCAATAAAAATATGTTTCATGACATGGTTTTATCATGAATAATTTTCTTAATAGCTGAGTTTAATTACACCTTATACTTTCAGAAACTGTATGAATTGTATACGTTTCATCGTCCGTTTCATGTCTACCTAGTACTTTTACAAGCTAATTTCCATTCAGTTCGGTTCATATGTACCTTAGTGTTTTGGTTCATTCCCTACCTCAGACATCCCGAACATAATGAAAAACTATTTCTTCGGCGACTTCCTCTCAGCAGTCTTCTGACAAAAACTCTGGGAATAAATAAAATTTCCATTAGAAGTGTATCAAATCTGTCGTTTGCATTCAAGATTAAATACACACAGCATGAGTAACGTTTATGCCGTAATCCTGATTCACACATAAAAGACCTAATTGGCCATTAAAACCCTTCAGTCAAGATTACGGGTTAGCTTCTCATACCACTTGTGTTGTGTGTGTTAATTTTATACATGAGTGTTGGGACCTACAGTTTAAAGTCGACTCCGAACGACAGATTTTTGTGAAACTTTTCATGGCAATTTTATTTACTCTCAGAGTTTTTGTCAGAAGACTGCTGAGAGGAAGTCGCCGAAGAAATAGTTTTTCATTATGTTCGAAAAAAATCTGCTGACAGGAAATCGCCGAAGAATATTTCGTTTCTAATGTCTGACCGGGGATTTGAGTCCAGGTCTTTCGTCTAATAAGCCAGCACACTACCTAGTAGACCTGATTAAAGGGTTGTAATGAGCAATTAGTTAAGTAAGCTGGCCAGAGCTTCCATTATCTCTACGTGAGGGTAACATGCGATCAATTCGCTCGTGCAGATACACCAATGTGGCATGAGCTGAGTAGTGGCCGTTCTGTTGAAACCGCATTTCTGTGGTAATCATTGACCTATAGTGCTCGTCATTGACACTAATAGTCTGGTCGACTTTATCTCCCAAAAAAAAAATGGACTGATGAAGCCATCATTTTAAAATCCACATTAATCGTGACTTTCCAAGATGCCCAAGTGGCTCTTGGATCTCATGTGGGTTGCGATCGTCTTAAGTTCAGCAATTTTGTTTGTTTACGTACTTATTTATGCTGAAATAGACTTCAGCGCTAAAGATGATTTTTCTCACGGTGCATTATCCGAACAGGACACCGATTTTGATAAGATGTTTTCATTGTTTGCAGGTGTTATTGAATGCTATATTTTGACAAAGTAATTTGGCAAAACAGACTAAATAAATGCCAACTGATCTGGCAGAACTAGCTTCAACAATATGGCCAGTATTAACAGGCAAAAATTCTGAAGTTCATGTTAAAAGACCCGATGTATGATGAACATTTTCTTATTGTTTGGAAACATTAAACGTTGAAATACTTGTTAATATTACTGACGACGGTTTTCACCCTCTAAGAGCAATATTTCTTAACTCAACTCTTTTTAAATTGTGTTTCCTTTATTGTAGCATGAAATTGAATTTCATTTCTTTTCAACTTTAAAATAAGAATTCTAGGATTATTTTCTTTACTTTTAATTTAATCTTTAACTTAGAAAAAGGGGAAAAGAAATCATTATTATTACAATTTATACAACGTTCTTGGATTTTATTTCATTTCATTTCATATTATTTTCTGCTTTTTTTTTTTCTTGCTTGCCAAAAAGCCCAGCAGGTGCTGTATTCCTTTTCATTTCTTTTCTATAAATTTCATGAACTCCCCTCCCTAATAATGTAAAACATTTATGTGAGTGTGGAAACGTACACACATACATACACATGCAGAATGTGTGATTACACATGCATTTTAGTTGATCCTTTGTTTTGCTCCGACTTATACGGGACATCAAGCTGAGTCGGTCTGTCACCCAGTCTATGTACCTTTGTCTGTCTGCCTCTTTATCTATTGTATGGTTGGGTCGGTCGGTCGGTGGTAGGTAGGCTTTGTGCAAATGTTGGATTAGAAAATGAGTGTTTATTTGCACTTCAATGCATTCATTTTATAAGAAGATGCCACAAAACATAATTAAATTTTTTGTTTGTTGTTATTATTATAGAAAAAAAAGGAAACTAAATAATGTTGTTGTAAATTGTTTTTGTAAAGTACTTGTGGTTGTTCTGTTTGTCTATCTTAACAGCAGGATATGAAACTAAAGATGCGTTATTTCATATTGATTAAGGCCAACAGTGCAGCGACAGCGGCAGCAAATCAAACTTAACTCATTTCAACAAAGTGGGAGTCAAGTAGTAGAGTGGATATGTATGTTACGTTCTTCTTTTTCTTGTCGTTTATTACTTCTCTTATAACAAATAAGACATTAGTTAGGATTGTAATTAAGTATGTAGGAAATGTGTTAGTTTTTTAAGTGTTTAGTTTCAATTTAAAGATTTGTTAGAAAAAAAAAGTCAATAACTACACTGTCATTCAAAACTAACTGAAGAAATATTTCTTTAAACTATAATGGTTTTATTTATTAAAATATTTGATGCAATACGAAGCTGAAAATAACGTTAAATATTCAAGTGAACTGTAAATAGAGGGTTATTTTTTATAAACGTTTGAAATACAATGCGATTTAAATAAATCCCCTTTAGATTTCATGCAGCGTTTGAAGCAGTTTTCAATGAAATTCCTTAAGGTATCGTCATAACGTGGGGAATACTGGCATTTAAATGTTTCAACGCTAGGACACTATCCGCGTAGCCAATATCGGAGTCGTAGTCCATAAAAACATTCTACCTTCGTCAAATCGTATGATTTTAGGGGCCAAAATTGGTGAAATTGTGTGGCACCATTTTTGTAAAGATGTGTTCAGTTCACTAACTTCTATTCCAGATCAACAAAAGTCTGTTATTATACAGCCATTGAGTTCAGAATTTACGGTAACGTTTGTTCCAGAGGGACGCAGACGGTGTATTACAAGATAATGCACAATGCTATGCCTGAATCATCAAATCTGTAGTAAGTTTTTATTCTATACTTCGATGGCGCTGGAAATTATTTTATAACTCGTTCCAAGCGACCTTTTCTGTAAGGTCTTTACAGCTAAAATCAGTAGGAATCTCTGGGAAACTTGAAGAACCTGAAGGTATTTGGAATTATCTTAAGTATGGACAAGACTTCTCAAGACATTTTAAGGTATTCTTTCAGGATCCAGAGACTCCTAATTAAATGGAACTCAAGGTGGTGGAATTATTTGAGCCTTGGTGTGCGTACTTCATTAGGTTCATACTTCATCCGATCAGCGTCTACCGGGCGAAAGCAGAGCATTATGAAACGAAATATTTTCAGAAGGGATATTAGCATACTTTCTGATAACAAGAGAGGCAGTCAAACCACTAGATTCAAATGTAAAGAAATCCAATATGGCGGGTAGTGTTACAAGTGATAAGAAAATGGTATTCGTATGTTTATGGGCACTAGGACATAAAGCGGATAAACTGGCCAGTTATGGTACAACTCTCTTTCAAACTCTCGGATGAATACTCTACTTTGGTAATCCCTTAAAAGCTATACGAGCTTCTAATTGACTCTAAAGTTATAAATTAAATTCTAAAGGGACACGCTCAGTCATTATTAAGGATTATATTATGAGCACTCCTTTAAAGCCAATTGGTCTTGAAGTCTTTGGCAAATGTTTTCTGCAAGAACCGTAGAGATAAGGAAGGAAAGCAAACTTAATAGCTAGTCAAATACTGAGCTTTTTGATGTCTCCTATAGAGATGATTTAAATGAACAGTCAGTGATGGACGTTAAAAGTTTAAGTGGCTAAATAGTTCCGAGGCAAAAGGGAAAGATTGAAAACTGTAGTGTAACAAGGGACTTTATATGTCCTTACTACGGTTATCTAACTTCTATCTGCCGCTGTTCTTGAATGACAGACCTGTCACTATGGATTTATGGATATAAATCGTTATTTCATTTTCAAATCCAGTTGAAATCAAGCCTTTAAATTACATTTTAAAACAATTTTTAAAACTGAATATCGTTACTTCAATCATCGACATTCTGGAAGTGTCAATTTCATTGTCTACCATTTCAAAATGCCAGTGAAATATTAATTTCATCACATGCGTAAACCACACAGAAAAATTAAATCAAATTTGAATATTTTTTCCAAAAATACGAAAAAGAATGCAAAGAAAATAAAGAAAAGAAATCTTTTTCAAACAATCTCCGGGGATAACTCGAAGGATAACGAGTATTGAGGCGGAGCACGAACAAAATGGAAAATAGAATCGAAATCCAAAAGAAAACGTTGATGAAAAATGATGTTGACGCCATTTCCAGGTATATCATCTATCAAAATGCTTTTTCTTCTCTTCTTTTATTTGTTGTTGTTGTTGTTGTTGCTGTATTTATTGTTAGAACAATTCGTAACGAATATACAATTTGAATTGAGAGAGTTTTTCTATACTATGAGGGACGATTTTAGACGATTTTTCAATCATTTCCTAAAGAGTGGGAGAATGATTGTTTAAAGAACGTATTTTTGTTTGGATTCTAAAACTAAAAGAATGATTTGGAAAAAGTAATAAAAAAAATAAAAAAATAAAAACGAACACAAAACCATATAAACCAACCGCATATTGACAACTTACATTGAAAACGCATTTTTGTTATTTCAATTAAATTGGAATGCTTTTTTATGTGTATACACGCTTGTGCTGATATTTCACTTTTAAATCGCTTTATTGTTATAAAAAAATTAAAAAATAAAAATAAACGAAAAATAAAAAATTGCTTTTGAATTGCTGAATGCTTGTGAATTGTGTGTTGTAGTTGTTATAGTTTTATTTCGATTTCTTTGGAGTTTGGATAAAAAATTTCTCCGTAGGATATTAATCAATGTCACTAGAAAAATAAAAATCGAATTAAAAGCTATCCTTTAAAGCAATAAAATTAAATTTTTTTTTAATTTAAAATTTTCCAAAGTCTGGTATTCCAATCTACTTTTCTTATAAAATCGTCAAAAAATTTTTTATTTTTCTTTTCCAATCGTTTTGGTTACAAAATCATTTTGGCTGTGGGCCAATTAAATTATTAGAAATGAAATGTATTTTTAGCGTAAATGTCTCCGTATTAATAATGGCTTTTAAAACTTCATGTTTCTATTTGTCTTTCAAGCATATTTTTAAAGTTTTTTTTTCTCATTTTCTCTTATAACAGATTTTAGCCTATTTAATACGTATCTATTATTGTTATTATTGTTATGGCATTCTGTATTATTTTAAATTTTTAAATGGCATTCTGTAGACAATTTATTTTTGCAAAAAAATTTTAAATTCAGCATCTCACGTATTTTATTAGACGTACTACTACAATTCGTTCGTTTGCCTTTTCAATGCGATTTTAATGTAATTTTGGGTGAATATCTGCCGGTATATTAAGTTTATCCAAAAGTTTGTTTCAATTACTCATTTATCTTACTTAAACAGCATCTTACAACTTGTCTTAGTGTTAACCTGAATTATAGTCGTTTTTGGAGGGTTTCAATTGTCTGTACTTATTCTATTTCCCCCCTAAAATATCGTATTGAAGCTGATCTTTTTCGGCATGAATTTATTGAGAATTCCTTCAAATGCGCTACCAAAAGACGGAAGGCTTAACACTAACGCACTAAGATATAACATCAACTGTAGTAATTTAGCGCATCGAACTACAGTAATATTTAGCTCATAACTCTGTAATGGATGGGCCTCTACAAAGTATCTTTCTTACGAAGGCACCAAACACAGATGATACTTTTGACGTACATCGGTACTCAATTTTCTGATCCCTTACAGTTAATCTGAAATATATAATTACGGCTTCTTAAAGACCCCTGAGATGATAAAGTCTAACTAGGTACATACCACGATCTCAATGGTCGGTAATTTTTACCTGAACATGAGATGACAATGACCTCAAATCTCATGTTCAGAATATTCAATGAGGCATGGACTGTGTGACACGTAGTGCCGTCCAGTTGAAACTATATGTCATCGGCGTCCAGATTATACAAAACAGTCCAAAAGAAATTGATAATAATCAACCTATAGTTCTCGTTATTAACGGTGATAGCTTGGCCGACGTAGGTTCTCAATGGTCAGCGTCGTTCTCGATGGTCGACGTTGGTTCTCATTGGCCAACGTCGTTCCCATTAGAAAACGTGGAGTTGCTCTCATTGGTCGACGTCGTTTTCAATGGTCGACGTCGTTTTCAATGGTCGGCGACGTTCTCAATGGTCGACGTAGGTTTTCATTGGCCAACGTCGTTCTCAATGGCCTACGTCGTTCTCATTCGATAACGTCGATCTCAATGGCCGGCTTTGCTCTTACTGGTCGACGTCGTTTACAACGGTCGACGGCTTTTTCATTGGCTAGCGTCGTTTAAGAGGTCGACGGCTTTCTCATTGGCTAACGTCGTTCTCAATGGCCGGCGTTGCTCTTACTGGTCGACGTCGTTTTCAATGGTCGATGACTTTCTCATAGGTTGACGTCGTTCTTAATTCTCCAGTCGTTCTTATTGCCCAACGTCGATCTCAATGATCGGCGGCTTTCTCAATGGTCAGTAGCGTTCTTAATGGTCGACATAGGTTCTCATTGGCAGAGTGTGTTCTCAATGGTCGGCGGCTTTTTCAATGATCAGTAGCGATCTCAAAGGTCAGTAGCGTTCTCAATGGTCGACGTCGTCCGCATTGGAAAACGTTGATCCCAATGGCCGACGTCGATCACAATAGCCGACGACGTCACCATCGTAGGTTCCCAATGGCCGACGTAGTTCTCATTGGCCAACATCGATCTGAATGGTCGACGTCGTCTTCAATGGCCGAAACTGTTCTCAATGAAAAACATCGTTCTCAATGGCCAAAGTCGTTCCCAACGGCCGAAGTCGTTCACAATAGCCAAAATCGTTCTCAAGGGCCGAATTTGTTTTCAATGATCGATGTCGTTCGATGGCTTAGAAGAGAACACTAGTTTATGATAAAACAATTTTATTATTTGCAGGTATTATTGATTGCAATATACGTTCATGGTGAGTTGTATGAGTTGTATTCAAACTAATTAGACCGATATGGCTTCAACAATATGGCCGTCATTAGCGATCAAATTTCAGAAGACCTTGTTTGAGCTATCAATTGTATGTGTAGTGCATATAAAATATTTTAAAATACTTTTCTGACATTGTAGCGCATACTAAATTCGACCTTTACCTATACGGTGTATACTTTGGCAGTGTTTTGTTTCGA
>QOCX01001214.1:0-21052 GCA_005959815.1 Sarcophaga bullata | reverse complement strand
ATAGAAGGCGGTAACACATTTCCTATGACCCGCATACAAAAGTTCATTTAATTCATTCAACTAAATGTGTGCTTAAATGTTTGTCTTTTCATTGGTTGTCTTTGTAATCTATTTAAGTAATGTCAACTTAGCGTTTTTCTTTTTTTTTTTTTTTGTTTTTGGTCTGTAACATGAAAATGGACACTCAATATGGTAGACGGCTCTCATGCATAAGGATTGCAGCATCAAATTCAGTGAAAACATTTCATTTTTTTTGCAGCCACTCTCTTGTATTAATCGGTAAGTTCTACACATGAACGTTTACTTAATTTAAGGCCAATGGAACTAGACCATAATTGATCATTACAACCTGTCAGTCAGGCTTACAAACTAGTTTCTCACACCGCTTATGTTTTGTATGTGAATTTTATCCATGGGTGGCAGGACCTACAGTTTAAAGCCGAGTTCAAATAACTGTTCGATATGCAAACAATGTTTGACCAGGAGTTTGAACCATGGCCTCACGTCTACTAAGCCAATCTACTAGATACTACCTAGAGACAGAAATCAGTGTGGTCTGTTGTGAATGTGATCTGTCGTGATACCACAATTAATATCTTCTCTTAATCATGATAAAACCATAAAAAACTGAGTTTACCAATTCCTTTCTCTACTGCATGGCAGAAGCCCAGCTAAAATATTCTCCTGCGTCATAGTTCGGCGTATATACTTAGTGAATGGACAATAATTTTCTACTCTTCTCCGTCATTGCAACGTCTGTATTACAATGGGTCGATGATGGCCCATGTAGAATACAATGTCTAATAATGACTCCGGTAGCGATCGTAAGCTATCTATGTCTGTCCTGGTGTTTGAACCAATAATAAGCCAACATACTACCTACTAATCCCACGCTTACAGCTTCTTATCTAATCTCCAATGTAAAAAAATCCGACGAAAATTTCAGTTGTAATGCAACATCAGATCAGTTTATCCATTCTAAAGTTTTCCGCAATGTCCTGGTACCCACATAATGTTCTACCGCTTAAACAACCCGTCGAGAGATCTGCTGCCACCGAAACACGTACTCGAAATCATCATCTTTCAATCTAGCGTACTGGCAGCAGTCTAAAATCCTATAATCTGCATCCCTTGTGGTTGGTATATACACCTAGAAGAGTCTCAAAAGTATGGTAACCTTATCATGTGAGTTGTATTCACCGATCGTGAAAGATATTCCCAAAAACAGCTTTATTCAGCATGGCGTCATAATGAAAGTTCTGTTCAAACTCGTTTTCAACGTGTGTCACAACATTTTCCCACTCTCTCCTGTACAGAATGGTTGACGTTTGAGATTTGTTGACTGATCAATAATCAATGCATAATACTGTCGAGAGTATTAAAGGCCCTGAGCCGTATTACCTCATGAAGTAGAGAGAGATGCACATTTTTCTCTAGAACTTTGGTAACGAAGATGTTGAAGTTCGTCCTTTTGTAGAGTGCTTGCCAGGCATTTGTATTCCAAAAAGGGCTTTCATTTAACTCCCCATGGTCTTTAACAAGAGTTCTGTTGGGTTATAATACCCTGCTCTTGCCATCCCTTATTTCAATGGAACATAATTCAGTCTGATTCCTGATTAACTTCCAGTTTCAGAGACTTTGGAGTCTGCATTCCAACAATTAATTTGTAATTGTGGTGTAATTATCTCCTCCTTAGACTGAAAATCTGCATGGTCAAGAGTTGTCGCATGTTGGACGTAAAGTATCCCCATTAAGCTGAAAAGTTTTTTTTAATATTTGACAATACTTTTCATTCTTTTACTTGTTCACATTAAGGCTAAGAGTTGTAATAAAATAATTTTACCTGTTGCCATAAATGCAAAGTTAGTTCATGTTTATTCTATTCTTCTGCTTTACAATGTCTTTCCTCTCTTTTGCTTTTGCTTATAATATACTATGGACAGATACACTCAGATTAGAAATTAATTCTACATGTGTTTGAATATTATTATTATTATTGTTGTTGTTATTATTGTTGTTATTGTTGTTATTGTTGTTGTTGTTGTTGTAGACAGTCTACAAGAATACCTATGTAAAAGTAGAATAAGTGGTTGTCTCCACCACTCCATAGAAACGTA
Organism: Sarcophaga bullata; assembly: GCA_005959815.1. NCBI lineage: Eukaryota > Metazoa > Arthropoda > Insecta > Diptera > Sarcophagidae > Sarcophaga > Sarcophaga bullata. The sequence continues at coordinate 18,935 of QOCX01001214.1, read as the reverse complement.
AGACGTAAGTAAACTTGACTTTATTCATTGTATGATATGATGATGACAATGATATGCGCCGTGATAATACCAGGCATGTGTATGTTGTGTCTCTTGTGATGGCAAAAAGAAAAAAGGAAGAAGGCAAAAGACTTGCGTTAAAATGTTGATCATAAAGTTGTGTTTAACGATCAGCAAACAGCAACAAAGGCAACAAACGGCAACAGCATTAAATAGCCATCATATTATGCAACATAAAAATTATGACAAGTTGTTACATGTTGTTGCACACAACATGCCTATTTCCTTTTTTGAGCAGCAACACACAAAATAAAAACAAAACTTTTAAATGTTTTTTATTGTATTTGTTTAAATTTGCATTAAAATTTATTTTCTTTCTTTTTTTTTAAATGATTTCTTAAGCAGACTCTACTAACAAAGTAAAAATTTATTAACGCAGCTAAACAGCCACACAGCCACAGCATTGTGGATAAAGATCTGTGTTAGCATATTATGGTCATAGGAAAAATGTTGCAACGACATGTTGTTAGATTTCCTTTTTTTAGCAAATAAGTTCTCTTATGAGAGATAAAAATAAGAATTATTTGTCAGAAAATATTAACACATGGAAGTGAAGATATTAAAAGGGAGGGAGGCAAAAAAAAAAAGAAGAAGAAGTTATTAAATTTTCCACTGACTTAGTTTATATGCTCACTCCTCTAGAACTTCTTCACAAATGAGTGAAACTAAGAAAGAAAGAAAAAAAGGAAAAGAAACAACACGGGTTTCTTTTCATTAACAAACTACTCCATTTAGACGTTTTCATCGTAAGTGAAAAACTTCTGTTTGTCAAAATGAATCCATAAGTACATGATAAAGTTAATGTAAAGCATACATTGGCAATGTCAACACAACAAAATAGCAAACATCAAACGCAACACTGTTCTTATGCAGCACAGCACAGTAAGTAAATGCAGCATACAACACAAGTAGTAAATACTACAGTTTGTCTAGCATGCTGTTTCACTGCGGCTATACGAGCTACTGTTGTTGACGATGACAACAACAACGTTAAAATGATGCGAATCACACATCCGTATGACAGCATCATTAACATCATAGCATAGCAATATTATTATGAGCATTAGCAAGTATATACTCGTACTTGACTAAGATGAAGTAAGAACTACTTTTTCTATCACACTTTAAAGTTTCATGTGCGAATTGAAATTTTTTAAAGCTGCAGCATACATACTCGTACATATGTTCTCACATCTCGCCATGCATACATACATACATGCATACATACATATGTAATTAGTTCTCTGATATTTAATTCTACTTGAATTGAATTCTATTTCTATGAAGTCGTTATAATGTCTGATGTTCTTTAATTTTATGAAAAATTAATTTATAATTTTCTTAAAGCCAAAGAAAAGTAATTAAAATGAATGAAAGAATAATAAGATTTTATTCAAATTATATCGAAAGAAGGAATTCACGAATTGCCATGAGGGTTTGTAAGTTATAGGCTTGAATATAATATGAACTGATTTTCCTTAAACTATGCTCATATGTTCGTTCTAATCCTCAATCTATGAAAATCCGCTTTAGACTTAACAACACCAGAAAATAAATTCGACTTTCGTCTTTACTCAACAGGGATCTCTCATCTAGCGCCCTATTTTTATCTTTAAAAAACATGCCGAAATTTTTAAGGACTTATGGCCATCATGTGTGTCGTTAGGTAATGTAAGATGGCGTATCTTGAAGGGAGAAGTCCCATTTATTCTTTGTGACACCACAATCAATTCCAAACGGAGATCAAACATTCTCTAGAGAAAACCAACTCGATTTCAGAATAAATCTTGCATGAAGTCGTCGTAATCTAGCGGGCTTATTTGACGTGAGGCCACAGTTCAACCTCCTAGGACAGATATCTCCATCATAAAGAAATATAAAAAAATGTTTCTTCAATAACTTCCTCTCAGCAGATTTCTGGCAAAAACTCTGAAAATAAAATTGCCATGAAAAGTTCCTCAAAAATCTCTGTCGCTCAGAATCGACTTTAAACTGTATGTCGCGCCACTCATGTATAAAAGGCATAAGTAGCGTAAGGTTGTAATGGCCAATTATGTATGTATGTATGCATTGCAGCAATCTTTATTTATTCTGAGATTTCGGTCAGAGATGTCAACAAGTGAGAGGTCAAAAATCGGTCGTCTCAAAATGAAGTGAAAGATACTCTCTTCCTCCTCCTTAGACCAGCAACTGCTGTAGAAGTCATTTGCCGGAATATCAAGACTTTCAACATGCTTACGAAAAACACAATGGTAAAAACCCTTATTATGCTTTGGATAACCATTCGATTTAAGGACAGAAGTAAAGAAGTTTTCTTCTTTAGGTCAAACGTCCGCCACAGCTTCTTTGGGTAGACGGCATCAGAAATATTCAATTTCCATGGATACGGCGTATAAATCGGTATGGATTTGACAGATGGCATGGGTAATGCTGGATTATAACACACATGTGAGTTGTGAAAACCCCGCATAAAAAGGTCACTGTATCAAATGGCATGATTTCAGTGGGCAGCTCACTTACCTTGCACTTGAGATGAGTTCGAAATTAACGAACAGCAAACTTTGTAGTGTTTTAGAAAGAATCCATAACTTCAGTTCAATGTGCGTTATATTGGCATATCGTTTGAAGCCAACAGCTGCCACGATTACATCTAAAACTCGGCAGAATGGTACCGATTAACATCATGATCGAGAGGAAATACTGCTGTTGCGGAGAACTCATGGGATAAGTGCGTAAATGGTAAATGGCCATGAATCCCGGCTGAGGAAAAAAATATTGCAATCTAAACTTCGTAATAGACAAGGAAATTTCGTTACTTACATACATATTTGGTCACTACAATCCTTTAGCCAGGATTACGGCCTAATTGCTCATACCGCTTATATTGTATGTGTTCACTTTATACACGAGTGGCGGATTTTTGAGAAACTTTTTTGGTGCTCGTTTGAGCAAATTCCATATAAAAAGGAATGCAATATTGAAAGTGTGCCACGAAGGAGCAGTTGGTTAGTCGAAGGATGAAGGTTTTATAAACGTAGAAATGCCAAACAGATCTGATTCGACATGAATAGAACCGAATTTACATTGAACCTAACAAAATTTCATCTTATGACGTTTATAGCAGTGATAACAAGACACTGGCCTCTGAGTGTTCACATCAGGAGACTGGGAATACCTCATAACGTCCTCTTGAGAAGCTGCAACGACGATTAAAAAACGGAGACCATTGACACTGCTATTGACTGGTGCTTGGTAGGTTGAGATGAAGAAGCCCTGGACACCAAGAATTTGTGATAAAACATGTCTAGCCAAAGAAGATTTGAGGAGAATTTTTTTTAATGATTTCTAACGTTTCGGTATATCATACTGGAAACGTTTACCATGACTAAAATTATTTGAATTTTTTTTATTATTTTTTTTTGGATCTGAAGACGACAATTTATGAACCGGGAATCGACTGTTGACATGCAATGTTGAAAGTGAACAAAATATGAGTGAATTACGGCCATTGTTTAACAATACTTTTCATTTCAAACGATGTTGAATTAATTATTAAAAATAAAAAAAAAAACTGAAAAATAATCAACATATTCTGTCGTGTTTACAAAACCATGACAAATTTGATGATTCTCTCTGTAAAATATTTAAATTAGGTGCAGCAAGAAACTCTCTGACATACGATGTTCTTTTGTTATTCAATTCATCAAAAATTCAACACTATTATTATTAAATACGCCTACTGAAGAGCAATTATAAAAGCATAAATTAAAGAAAAGATGCATACGTTGGATACATACATACATACATACATATATGTACGCAACGTATGTACATGCTTGTATGAACATGTATGAATACAATGCGTACAAAATATAAATTGAAAATAAAATCAACACTGTAATAATAAAAGGGCATAAAGGGTAATTTACAATATAAGATACGAGAATGATACAACAATGCAAGAGCAAGAGTAGCAGAAGCAGAAAATTAAAAAAAACACAGAAAAAAAACGCGCGTACAATATATGACACTCATCATAAAAATAAATACATACTTACGTACAGTTTTTAACAAACGTACATAAATACGTAGATACATAGTACATGTATGTATGTATGTATGATATGTATGGTGATGTATCAAATAATGAACGCATGCCAAAATTGCGTACATGTTAACGTAACTTTACGTCCGTTTTGTATGAAAGAAGAATGAAAAAAATTATGAATTTACGAAAAAAAAAAATCCATTTTTACAGATGAAGCGCAAAGATGTTCATGTTATGAAGACAATGAGAGAGAGAGAGAGAGAGAGCTAGAGAGGCAGAAAAAAACGATAACAGTAGACATTTTATATGTGGGTGGCTGGCTGGCTGGTTGGTTGTACGTTTAAACAGAATTTCATAATATGGCCAGAGGTAGAAAATAATGTTAAAAAAAAGCTACGAAGAAAACTTAAAAAAAAGCACAAAAAATAGTTCCATATTCATATGTGTTATTAAATTTACCTTTTGACTACTCCTTTTTCGCATATCGTAGTATATTCATGACGACGCCGATGATGATCTCCAGCTATCATGATTCTACCGACTGTGATGATAGTGATGAGTTTTGTTATGACGTATAAAATATATTACAAAAGTGTTGAAGTGTTAAAAAGTCATCGTATGCAAAATAAAGACAAGGAAAATAGACTCAACAACAACAACAGCAACAACGAACTATAGACGTTTCATGAAAATTTTCTTTTTCGTTTATTTCGCATGTTATGCCTACCAGCGTATCATACAACATACAAATTAGCATACTCATCTGTATTTCCTATGTAGAAATTCTTTTAAGTTTTTATTCTTTTGCAACCATAATATTAGTCTACCTTATGGAACAATATTGTAAGGAAAACAACGGAAAGAGTTACGTTCGAACATAGTCGACTTTATACTCAGCAATGTTAGGAGAAACTTAATACTCTGCACAGTTCAGAACTTAGCTATACTATACGTACAGACATGCATACATTATTGGTCATTACAACTCTTCTGTCAGGATTACGACCTAGCTTCCTTCAAAACTTATGTCCGACATGAGTGGGGGGACCTACAACTTGAAGACGATTTCGAACGACAGATGTTTTTTGAGAAACTTTACATGGCAGTATTATTTAATCTCAGAGTGTTTGTCAGAAATCGGCTGAGAGGAAATCGGCGAAGAAATATGTTTTCATGTTTCATTTTGTTAGAGATTTTGCTGACCTGGAAAGCAAACCAACTATTCCATCGGTCAGCGGCTTGGTGGTTTGCTTTATATACAGAATCTTTAATACAGAAGCTTAACGATGTCTGAACTTGATTTCGATTTTGATTTTGTGTTCAATTAGGAACCAGATCACGCAATCCGGAATATAAAATCTCTTCAGAGTAACTGAACATTAGATCGTCCCTTGCACGAGAAAATTATTGAGTACTTTCTAGGCTAATATAATGGCTATTAAAATTACTGCCTGTGATTATATACACGTATTTACTGGCAGTAAAGTGGCCAATAGATCCCTGGAGAATGTGCACATCACATCTAAAATTGTCCAAAAATCCCAGGTGTCGGTAGAGAAGTTACTGAGACATTCGAATGCTACTTTCATTTGAGTTCCTGAAGGTAACTACAAGGGCTGAAAGAAGGTAACAACAAGACAGTCGCGCTTGCTCAAGCTGACCTCAGGAAAATTTCAAAGGAAAGTCTCCATTTATTGGCGAAGATAAGATGAGAATGGGCTCATTATCATGTAAAGACACTAAACAGATCTGATCTGACGTGGATAGAACAGAATTTACATTGAACCTATAAAAATGTCATCTTAGGAACTTTATAGCAGTGATAACAAGACACTGACCTCTAAGTGTTCAGATCAGGAGACTGGGAATACCTCTGCAGAAGCTGGAACGACGATTAAGAAGGGCAGACCAAAGAACATCCTCTCTGGCAATGACTGGCGCTTGGTAGCCTGAGATGAAGAAGCCTTGGACACCCAGAATTTAGTGACAAAACATGTCTAACCAAAGACGATTTAAGAAGAATGCATAGCTTCATAAGACCCTAGGGATAATCCAAACATAAGTGGATATAAAGTACTTGTGATAGATCGAAAATAGCTTACATGAGGATGAATTCAAAATACCATTCATTTAGGCAGTCATCTGTCTATGAAATTCCTACCGTTAATACAAATTTCTCGTTGTACTTTAACTTCAGAGCTGAAAAAGTCTTAAAAAAAAACACAATTTTCTTAATTTTTTTTTATGCATTTTTAACACAAGAAATTTTTCAACTTTTTGTCTGCAGTATTTCGCGCCTCATTTGTGTTTTGTTGTATGTTCCCTTAGTGTTGAATGTTTATTAACTGAGGATGTATGGTAACCAGGAATAGCAGAAGTTGCAGCAGCAGCCAAAAAGATAATGGAAATATAGGCCTGCAAGTACTCTTTAAATACATATTCATGCATATTATTCTGTATTGTTGTTGTTATTGTAGTTTCTTTTGTAGATGTTCAAGTTCATCTTTAACGACAGACAGACTGTCGGGCAAAGACACAGAGAGAGAGAGACATACAGTATGTTTTGGGTATCCATTTGGTGAAGAGCGAAAGACAAATGTCTTACTAAGTGAATTCATTAAGTTTCTGTTTCTGCATATCGTTTAAAAATGAATGTTTGTTTGTATGTAAATATTTTTAAGAAAAAATTTAAATAAATATGTAAAATAAGTATGTATGTATGGTAAGTACAAATCCGACTGTGTGTGTGTGTGTGTGTGTGTGAGATGTTTTTCTTTGTGTTGTGGCCTTTGGAAACCCTATAATAATATAATAAAAGCGAAGAAGAACACAAAACAAAAAAAACTGTTTTATTCATGTGCGTTTTTTCTTTTCTTCCTTCCTTTTTCAATGTTTTCTCTTGAGTGTTTACTTATGACTTCACTTTTTTTCAAGATGTTTCCCATGGCTGCTCTGTCGCAACTTGTTTGAGCGAATAGGGGCCGAACATTTTTTAATGCAAGATAGAAAGCGAAGAAAAGAAGAAAGCGGAGAAAATCAGTCAGTTGTTGCCTAATAAATCGAAGGACTGTAATAGATTATAACGCTGTTCACTAGGATTTACTAAAAGGTATTTAGTTATGCTTAAGCACGTTCTACCGAAATCCTACCTACCAACATCAGTAGCAGTATGGAACTGATGTTGTGAAATGAAGTAAGCCAGGCGCTACTTTATCTTCCAGAGATTTTGCATTACGTACTTAATTATTTAATTGGTCATTACAACCTTTACGTAGGATTACAACCTAGCTTCTCACATCATCCATGTTGTGTGTGTTAATTTTATACATGATTGTCACGATCTACAGTTTTAACTCTACAAATAGCGACAGAGTTTTGAGAAACATTTCATGGCTATTTGATTTACTCTCAGAGACTTTTTTTTATTATGATCGAGATGTATGAGCCAGTGGTTGAACCAAGAGCCAACACGCTACCTAATACTACTACGGTGACTACGGAGATGTGGATTGTGTTCGATGGATCCACTGCGTGGGCAGAAAAAACGAAATTAAAAACAGTTCTAGTGGATTTGGATAAGATGCTGTGCTTGGCATGCGAAAGAAAAAAGGACAATGACAACCTATTCCATCACGGCGCTAGAGGTTTGGTTGGACTTAAGTCCTTTTCAGATGGTCGTGGATGTCAGGATCACGAAGTATATGCTTACAATATAGGAAAATGCGTTAAACATGAAATTTATCAGAGCTTCTCTTAAGAAAACCAGTAGACTCCAAAAGATCTTTGCAAAAAAAAAAATAGCAATAATGTCCTTAAGAGAAGCAGCATTTGGTCTTATACAGATGGGTCAAAGGCTACGGGTAATATAGTTCGGTTGTAGAAAGAAATGCAGAAACATTTTCCGGGATTTTCGGATATGAACTTGCAAGGAATGAAACTTCTACAAACACTGACGAGGCCGGAAACTTTCTGTGGAATAGGAAGAGGAGTGTGAAAAAGAAACTGTCCACTAAAAAACAATATGCATTAATAAATTACCGTTATTTTTATTTTAAAATTTTAACAAAAAAAAAAAAAAAATTACAAAACATTTCGAAAAATTGTGAAATTTTTTCGGGCACTCTCCTTAAGTGGTGGTAAAAGTTGAGCTTGGTGATTGTTAGAATTTTTATCTTTAGTGTACAGTTTCTTTTGATGTTCACTGTACACAGCAAAGGGCAGCTGGAGTTAGGTGAAGATTATTCTTAAGGGAATAAGACAATTAAAGCTTCGGCTAGGCAGTTATAAAGGAATAGAGAAAATGCTTAAAAATAGCCTTACAAAAACGATGTTCTTATGAAAAACAACAACACAAAAAGGAAATTTAGTTTCTTATTAAATTTTACATGATTTTTCATAGGCAACCATAGGTTGTAACTACGTGCCTTATACTTACCTACTCTGCTCCTCTCCTATACTATACGATATGAGCGCATATACATGTTGTGAGTGAGTGAATTAAAGTGTCATGACATAGTGCACACACAGCTAGTAGTTCAGTCACTTAATTTTATATTCACACTTAAAATGTATAGTGAAGTACAATAAAAACAAAAGAAAAAACAAAATGAAGCTTTAAACTTGCCAGCATTAAAGTACATCATGATGCATTTTTTAGTTGCTTACAACAAACACTCCAATGAAAATAAATAATGAACAATAATAAAAATATGAAATAAGCATTGTAAATATTTAAAAATACATTGGCATTTGAATTTGAATATTTCAAATTAAAATCGAAAATATTTAAAAAAAAAAATTAAAATTTTTAAGGTTTTTTTTTTTATAGGACCACACACATATGAATGTAGGAACATTTATATAAAAACAGATGTTTATATGTATGATACGAGTACATATGTATGTCTGTATAATATTGTTTCAATTAAAATGCTTTTGGCTCATTAACACCACCACTATCAACATCTTCAAGACACCATCTTTTGGCCTCCGTTTGCTTTATGTGTTGTGGTATGATCATGCAGCCTATGATGATGAACTTTTCACAATGCTTGAGTGCATTTTACACAATATTTTCAATTTGAATATTAAAAATACCAAAAAGAAAACGAAATAAATTTCCAAATAAAAACCAAAATGTGTATCAAATCTATGGAAATGATCATTTTTATTATTATTTTTAAATACTTTTCTTATGACTGCTTAGAGGCATAAGAAAAGTACCATTAAGGGCATTCGTGCATATGCAAAAATCTTAGAATTTTTAAAAACATAAAATAATTTTAAAAGTTCCTATGTTTACCTAATTTACGGCATTATTTTGCACTTAATTTTCAAATTAACACAACATTTTTTCATTTTTTTAAAAAAATTTTTTTTTTCAAGAATAAATAAAAAGTGTGAAGTGTTTTACATGTGTTGTTAGAACATGTTTAGATGTACAAATATACATCTGTATGCATAAATATCGTTTTCATACATATTTTTTTGTTTTTATTTTAAAAAATTTTTATGCTTTCGTTAATATTTTTATGCGCAAAAGTATTTATCACCTCATCTCAGTGGTAAAAATGCTGAGAAATAATATTTTATGGCCCCAAAAGTGTATTGCGGTAATTAAAAACGGGCGTATTCTCTCGTATTTTATGCTTAATGTGTGTGTTAAATTTGAAATTCTTGGCAGAACTTTTTAATTTCTTAATTTTTTTTTTGTTGTTTACCTAATTTCAGTAAATATCTTTAGGTCAAGAAGTATAAGAAGAAGAAAAGAAATGTAATTTCTTGCTAAGATATAAAACACGAAAAATAATATTAAAAATATAAAAAAGAAAACATATTGTATTGTATTGTATGGAAGAAATAAATTTTATTTGTTGAACTAAAGCGTATGGAATTGTGAATAGTTTTTTGGCATTCAAAAAATTTAATATTTTTTATCGTTCTGCATATCGTTTTCCGGCATAAATATGGGAATTTAGGAATTTATGCTCCTGAATATAGCCGAATTCAATACGAATTTAATATTCCCTTCATCGAAAATACTCTTTTTTATTCAACCAACATCAACTCCGCTAATGGGCCCTATTCATACAGTGCATCGCATTGTATCCGACAGAATAGAGAAAGCAAAGAGCGAGCAGTGTTTATAAGGGTTAGATTTGAATCCACTTGTCTTCTAAGTAATTGGAAAACAGGCTGCATAAAAAGCGCTCTCTTAAATACAGATAATGTGGTTGAAAAACTCGCCGTAGTCTAGAGCAGGTACTGTATTGGCTTATTTGACCAGAGTCCGTGGTTCAACATTCCGAACCCTGGTCAGATACATCGCACAAAAACGAAGTATGAAAAATATCTCTTTGGCTGCCTCCTGTCGCCACTATTCTGGCGAAAAGTCTGAAAGTAAAATAAGTCGCCGTAGTCTAGTAGTGTGTTGGCTTATTAGGCATGAAGCCTAGGTTCAAACTCCAGGTCAGACATCTCCATCAAAGCGGTATGTGAAAAAATATTTCTTCTCGCGACTTCCTCTCAGCAGATTTCTGGCAAAAACTCTGAGAGTGAAATAAACTTCCCACGAAAAGTATTTGAAAAAATCTATCGTTCGGAATCGACTTTAAACTGTAGGTCCCGCCTCTCATGTATAAAATTAACAAACACAACATATGTGATGCCAGAAGCTAAGTCGTAATTCTGACTGAACGGTTATACTGACCAAATATGTATGTATGTATGTATGTATGTTTGTAAAATAAAATTCTCTTGAAAAACTTCTCAAAAATCTATCATTCAGAGTCGACTTTATACTGTAGGTCCTGTCGCTCATGGTTAAAATAAATACACGCGCAACATGGATGGTGCATTAAGCTAGGTTTTAATCCTAACTAAAGTATTGTATCAATCCATTAAATAATTGAATGAAAAACGAATCTTCTCTGTAACATAAAGGCATTTAACAACAATCATAGCCAAATAGGTGTATTATATTGGAAAGACAATTTTCTCTCACAATTTCTGAAAGAAATTTGCTGAGAAGAAGTCGACCAAGAAATTTTGTTTTATATTTCGATTAATTAGAGATGTGTGACCTGGGGCCTCACGTCTAATAAGCCAACACAATACCTACTAAGCTACTATATTATTCGACTTTTCGAATATCGCAACAACAAAGCAGACTTTTAAAAAGCTATGTTGAAAAGGTCTGTTATACCACTTGTCCGTTCCTTGCTGTTCTACATAATTATTCTTAAGTGCCTTGTGAGAGCATTATTAGGGGTTGTGGTCCAGAAAATTCTTTACTTGGTTACAATCTTCAAGTGACAGAGAAAGCTAAGCATTAGGGAAAATTTCCGTGGGAAGAGATATAATAGGGATCCCCCACGTAGTGAAAGAAGATACTGCCACTTACCTTTTCTGTTATTGTCATGTGTTATCTTGCTTAGAGTAAAATCGAGTAACTTGTTCTATTGACATCAAAATTCATCTTGTAAGTGCCTAAAGTGGTATTGGAATTATTACCCCCATCCCATAGTATCCCACGTAAAAGGATTTTCCATTACTTGAGTTAATTGCCAATTAAACGAGAAGATGCTTAAACTTCTTGTCTTTTTGTTTCTCAACAAATGTTGTTGCTTTAAAACATATTTTGACCCCCCGCCCCCATTACTACTTAATAAACTCACAAATTAGTTTAAATCACTTGCATTCAGAATGTTTTCGATTACTTCAAACACTTGACATTTAAAGAAATATCACGTACAAGCTAAGGCACTTAACAAAAACAATGACAAACATCGCAGAGGATGATGGAAATAAAAGGGTTTAAAACAAGAAAAACAATAACAAAAAAAACCATAATATAATCGATAATCGTAGTTTCAAATGCCATGCCATACATACATACATACGTATGCATGTATGTATGCGACTAAAGAAAAGGATAATTGTGTCAAACGTGTTTTAGCTGGTGATTATAATCTACACACAAATCGTAATTCAAAATAATAATGCCGATGAAATAAAGATGCACTTCATAGATACAATTGACACTTAAAGAATACAACAGAATGAACAAAAAAAGCGCATTAAATCGTTAAAGAACAGAAGAGAGTAACGAACAAGATGATACAATATCGTCACATAATTAATGCCATACATACCTAGATACGTACACATATGCTGCGATAGAAGATATTATAAAAGAGAGAGAATTTTTCTTGTTTTAAATCTTAAGAATTAGAACTTGCCATACAAACACACTTTAGGAATATGTGTGTGTAATAAAAGCAAAACAAAAACAAAATCGAAAAAGATTTCCTAAGACGAACGATGATAGTCTGTCCGTTCATTCACGCATGTATCTATTGAATGGCGCCAATGTACAACAAATAAATTTAAAAAAAGAAAAAAAGAACGTTACAGGTTTTAATTGAAAAATTATGTTCCTGGTATGAGACATTAAAAATACCAGAAAACCATTTGTCATCATTCTTATTGGAAATGAAGCGCCACTACGATACAAATTTTATTATTGACATCGTACAGCATTTTCCTGCCATCAATCGTGTGTTCATTCTATCTATGCAGGAGTAATTAAAATTACAAAAAAAAAAATTGTCTTGCGCAAGAATTTTCATTTTCAATGGCCTTTAATAGAAATGTTTTTCTTTTTCTTTTTTTGTTTTTGGTGTTGTCTATTTTTAAAGTTATTTAATCATGTTATTAGCACTTCATAAAATGAAAATGTTTAATACCAAATTGCTTAAATGCAATAACAATTAAATGTTAATTGTAAATACAATTTATATGGCATGAGTATGTACGGCTGAGTCATTAGTCATTCATATGATTGGAGGAGGCTTTTTAATCAATTTATTCCAATATATTGGCTTTTAACATGTTCGTAAATTTATAATAAAAAAAAAATTAAAGAGAGAGAAATTCATTATGTAAAGTTTTCAAATATATCGCGTCAAAATGATGCTCAAATTTAATTTAGGAATATCACTGCCTTACCTTGCCGAAGATTTCATGAATTTAAAAAAATTAAGAAACCTCGGGCTCTCCAACTATACAATAAAAATACAAAAGACTTGTAGAAATATTGATTGTGTTTCTATTTACCAATGATAACTATTTCGTAATAATTCTTCATAAAAATAAAGAAAATCCCTCGAAAATGAAATGAAAATCCATTGTTTATTACAATTATTATCACGGCAATGTGTTGTCAAAGTAAGCTCTTGCAGATTTAATGAAAAACATTCAGGAGTCCTTGAATGTGCATTTCTTGACTTAGAAAGCACACTTGATAGCACTCCTCACGATACCATAAATAGCTCAAACGATAGCAAAGCTATAGAATCTATGATATCCAGATAGATGGCAGAGATCCTATACACTCCATCTACAGAAACAGAAACAGATAATGAAGCAATAAGGATTAGCACAATTAGGGCATTCCTCAAATGTGGTGTCCTTTCACCATTAATATAGAAACTAGGTGTACATTCGTTACTTGGTCACTACAACCTTTTAGTCAAGATTACAACCTAGTTTCTTACACCGCACATGATTTATGCGCTAATTTTTATTTATGAGTGGCGAGGCCTGAGGTTTAACTTCGTGTCCAAACGAAATATGAAAAATTTTCCTGACAATTATATTCACTTTCAGTGGAGGAACTTACTGTAGTTTGGGTTTGCCAAGGATATGCAGACGATTTAGTATTAATTGCTAAATTAAAATTTTAAGCGGCCTGAGAAAAAAACTTTAAAAAAGATGTGTCCAGATCAACTTGGATAGGAGTTTGAAAGACCGGATGGTCTATCCTTTGAAGTCGCCGTTGTCTAGTAGGTAGTGTGTTGGCTTATTAGATGAATGGCCAGGGTTCAAGTCCCCGGTCAGACATCAAAAACGAAATATGAAAAAATATTTCATCGGCGACATTCTGTCAGAAGATTTCTGACAAAAACTCTGAAAGTAAATAAAATTGCCATGAAAAGACTTTAAACTGTAGGTCCCGCCACTCATGTATAAAATTAACACACACAACATAAGTGTTAATGATAAGCTAGGCCGTAATCCTAACTGAAGGGTTGTAATGGCCAATTATGTTATGTTATGTATGGACTATCTGACATTCAGGCCAGTTTTCGAGCACTCTTCCCTTATGAGATTAAATCGAATATAGTATGGGATTGTTTGGAGAAGCTTGAGTAGGTCACTTGCTGCTGAATGCCAGTACATGAGTTAATTCTCAGCAATGAGAAAGCAGACGAGCTTGCTCGGAGGAGAGCTTCCACGTGGCCGATTGGGTAAACGAAAGAGAAGATAAGTAGAAGCAAAAACTGCTTTTAAACCGAATGGGTTTGAGGCAATCAAATCGGACTACAATAGGAGTCATGCAACACATTATACAGGAATAACTCGAAGTTGGCAATTGGTTTAGTAACAGTCCATTGTAGACTTAGGGTACTCTTATGCAGAATGAGAAAGTTCTGTATTTCGCATTTTCTATGCAGCACTGCTTCACTTCTCAATGCTTCCAATAGAACAGTTTGGCTGATGCTCTCTTGAAGTCGGTTGGTTGTTCCTACCAATCTTATAAGATAAGAGCGAGTTCTACCATAACTTGAATGTCTATCCGTAGGATTTACCATAAGCCAGCATTCTACCTTATCCAACTGTCATCTCGAGCAAAGTTTTAAGATTCCTGAGTTTCTTGATTCTTGGGGATTTTTAACTCCAGCACTACCCTTGCGCTATTCTAAGGCTTGTTCCTGAGATGCTTCCACTCCGTTACAGAAACTAAAAGTTATACGGATTCATGTGTTTAAATGAAAATTGCTTTTAGTTGTTAGATTTAAAGAGTTACTGCTAAATAAATTGTCTAGACTAACTTAAGTTGTCTAATTATTTTTGGGCGAAATAAAATTAGAATTTTTTTTTTTTACTACAATACTTAGTGAATTTATACTCCCGCAAAAAAGAAAAGAAAAGAAAATTTTTAGTAGATGAACTCAATATTAATTTTTTTTTTTCTGTAATTAAATTGCCAGACATTGAACATATTTATGTTCCATTCAAACAAAAAAAAAAAATATAATTCTTGAATTGTGTTTCTTTTTAATTTCATTTTGCAACACTTGTGTGCCATATATTATGCGATTCATGCAAACAAATGTTGTCTGTTGTCTGTTGTCTGCTGTGTGTTGTTTCTGCACTATTTATTCAATCTGATCCGATATGATCCGAATCCAACCAAACCAATACAATTTTTACGAATTGTAATGTAATGTTATGTTATGTTGTTGTTGTTGTTGTTGTTGTTGCTGGTGTTAATTATTTTACGACACACTCTCTTCTGATGTTGATAATGATGCTAATGAAGTTGATGCATCATAATGAAGGCGATTATAGAAAATAATAACAATAATAAGAATCATTATTATTAAAAAAAAAAAAAAAAAAAACTGTGTTGATACACTGTCTGTATTGTCCTTAGTTACTCTACTGCATGCTCTGTATATGAACTGATACAACGTATGGAGTATGGAAAAACAAAAAAAAAAAAATAAAATAAAGAAAAAAATCTTTTAAGTACAGTATTTATGCTGGCTGATGTCTGGTTTAAGTTTTTCCTTATTTTCCTCTTCTTATTGCATTCACTTTTACGGCATTTACAGACAACACTAAGTATGCCATACAATGTGTGTGTGTGGTGATATAAAGATTATATAGTTTAATAATATGTATGTATGGGATGTGCTATAATGTGTTGCGATGTGTTGTGGTGAGAATATATACATAAGTAAAGTGTTAATTATTATTTTGTTTTCTTGGTTTTTCCTATTTTCTTAACGTCTCTATGACTCTATAAAATTTTAATGCCTTAGTCTTAGTCTTAGCATTTCATATAAAATGCAATACAATTTGTTTAAGAGTTTGTTTAGGTTTGGTTGTTGGAATTATCTTCAGTTTCTTATTGAATTTCTTCTCATGTGCAAAAGAAACTTTCAATTTTGTCAGTTAATAAATTGACTTTTAATTCTGACACTTAATTTTCTTTAGTAGTTGATAATTTTACAGGCATTAGTAAATTGTAATTGTCTCTTGTTTTAAGTTTTTATTTCTCTTTCTCTCTCTCTCTCTCTCTCTCTCTCTCTATCTGTCTCTCTATCTGTCTTTTCATTTGTCGTAGTTTTGAAGTTTTCGTTTTTGCCTTTATGTCTGCTGCAAATATGTTTCATACTCTGAACAATTTTTTTTCTATCAGCAGCTTTTGTTTGATGTACACTACAGTCAGTCAGTTAGTCAGTCACTGTATATAATTAGTGTTTAGGAAGTAGGCCAGAATAATTTTTATAACACATTTTTACTGGATCAATAGGAATCAAGAATTTAAAGTTTTCTTAGAAACTTTATGTTCCATGGCTGATGTCAAATGGATGTCATAGAAATCAAAAATAATTTGCTCAGAGAGCAGATAGACAGACGATATTCTAAGATGCAATAATTTTGTTTAAGATGTACACCATCAAGACGTTTATGGTTTCAAGATTGGGAATGATTTGATCCAGCACTGGCTAGATTCTCATCCCAGTTTGTACGAATTTTGTTTCTAAGATTTCAGTTTACTATGGCAGATTGATCGATTAAAAGCCATTGGATTATATGAAGTCAGAGTAGTCTAGTAGGCAGTGTAGGTAGTGTGTTTACCTACTAGATGTAGCCGTGGATTAATTAACAAGTTCACCAAGTTATAGCCTGCGACGTAAAAACAACTGCCTTGAATTCTCTTTCACACTCTCACAAACAGCGGTAGTAATATTTTCAACAGATCGTACGTTTTGTCGAAGTAGGGATGTTAGACGATCGTTTACTGCACCAGTAGATTACAATTTATCAACCACATTGCGAATAATTCTCTCTGAAAAATGACTAAGGCGATCGTAAAATGTCGCCTTGGTCTAGTGGGTAGTGTGTTGGCCGGCTTGCCCGTGGCTCAGGCCCTAGCTCAGACATCACGAACGAAAAATGAAAAAATATTTCTTCGGCGACTTCTCTCAACCGATTTCTGGCAAAAACTCTGAAAGTAAATAAATTTGCCATGAAAAGTTACTCAAAACTCTATCCTTCGGACAGCCTAAAATGAACACCTGCAACATGGGCTGTGTAAGAATCTTGGTCGTAATCCTAGTTAAAGTGTTGTAAAGATCACTATGAAAATTCCAATGGTTGGTATTAATTTATGCCTGAAAAGAGTTCAGCTCTCTAAATCCGGACCTGGGAATTCCTATTGTTAGGAGCCCGGATTCAAACTGACAAAGTTGATCAATCTTCAGAGAGAGTTGTGCGATCTTGAGATACTTTTTAAAGAAAACTGGTCTTGGTTGCAATATATTATTGCCTTGGATAATCGGTTAGAATGGAATTTTTTCAGCTTTTTTGTTTAAAAATATTTTTATTCTCAATGCACTAGAACAACTAACAAACGTATCGAAAACGATGGAATACATAACATTAACTCTTTTGCATGGGTCGGGCACGTTGTCGTGATGATAAGACAGGTAGTTTGATGTAGTCGCAACAGAAACGACAATTTCTTTGTGCAGTCATTCTGATTCGTTCAAGCACACATGCGTAAATATGGATTTTATAACCGTAAAAAATATGCGAAAGCTTATTCTGGAATTCATAGCACAGATCCTACCAAAGTGCCCTATGGAGGCAAAAAAAAAAAAATTTCGAGTGAAAACTTTTTTGAACCATGACACACGGAAATTATGTGTCGGTGGACAATTTTGCCTACAACATATGTTGATTGTGTTAATTTAAGCCATGAGTGATGAGACCTACAATTCGATTTTTAAGAAATTTTCATGGCAATTTTATATCATTTTTAGATTTTTTGCTAGAAGACTATCTGTTGTTCAGAGTCAACTATAAACTGAAGGTCCCGCCACTTGTGTGTAAAATTAACGCAACCAACATAAGTGGTGTGAGAAGCTAGGCCGTAAATCTGAATGGTTGTAATAGCCAATTATGTCTGTATGATCACAGAAGAGACATTTCATTGTGTTTGAGATGTCTAAGGCGGGATTTGCATCAAAGGCTCTCGTCTAATAAGTCAACGGGAGCATAGTACGAAGACTTTGTCGTGATTATAGTGCTCTGATATGGTGTATATCAGCCATTTTGAATTTCCTCAACTGTTAAATAATTTCCCAGTAGCTGATTTAAAAAAGTTCTGTCTTCATTTGTACAAAATTTCAGTCATGTTGTAATTAATCATTTCAATGTAACATGTGATTGCTAGGGAATAATAGACTGTAAGAGCAGAAGAATATTTTCTTTACAAACTGATATTGCTACAGAAAATTGTAAATGATTGCTCATTTTTTATTTTTAAAGTTGAACTAATTTAGTTAATCATTTGACAAAAAAAAAAACAAAAAAGAAAAAAAAGCTAGAAAAAAGACAGAAGAAGTTAAAAGAAGAAGAACACTCTATATAATCGTTACTAAGATATTTTTAGGGGGGGGAAAAAATTAGTCTTCTTGAATTGGAAAATGATAATATTAAGTTTTTTACAATATAAGCTTACAGAAGGATAGAAGAGAGAGAGAAGAAAGATATTTTGAGTTGTGTATTGTAGTTGAGAAAGGTCTGCTGGATACTTAGCTTAATCAGTCAGCATATCTGGCTTTAATTTTTGCGTTGAGTTTAGATGCTTCTTATAAATATTGATTAGTGAAGATAGACAATAAATACCAAAAAAATGATTATATATATACTTGCTGATTTTAGATATCTTGAAAGAACCTGGTCT
>QOCX01001213.1:0-42331 GCA_005959815.1 Sarcophaga bullata | reverse complement strand
TTTTTTATATGTATTTTTATTCTTTTTTTATTTATTTTTTTATTATATTTTTTTTTTTATTTATTTTTTTTATCTTTTTTTTTATTTTTATTTATTTATTATTTTTTTTCTTTTTTTTATTTTTTTTTTTTTTATTATTTGATATGTTTATTGATTGCCATTTTTTGAAATTCTTGTCGTGCCTGGGGAGTTAAAATTATCTCCGGCGAGTGTTTGTAGATCTAACCGTACGGGCATACTAACGTCTCTATACAATAGCATTGAACGAGGTTGAAATCGTAGCTCTGCGTTATTTGGTGGTTGAACATTTATTGAGGGAATGTATTCGAGATTGGGAAAAAAAACTTTTTGTCTAGGATTTATTGGTGCTGCATTTGTAGAAAGTTGAATTATCTGCGAATTTTCTAAAATAATGTTCAGTTGTTTGATTAACGGGGGTGAAGCTACTTTAAAGTGTAAATCGATGATGGAGTTGCTCCAATTGATTCTGCTGAGCTCTGTTTAATCCATTATTATAAATTGTAGCGAATTGGCGTCACTTTGATTGCTTCTAATTCCTGTGGCAGGGTCAATGCAGTGGGCAAATCATAGGTTGACAAGAAAGCAGATGTTAAATCGCAGAGCGGTTTCGAAGTCCAGATACGAATACTCGTAAAAGCAATCCATCCGATATTTTTCGATTAAGCGATTGAATCAAAGGGGTATTTTTCCTTATTAGACATTATTACCTTTTATAATAGAGATCAATTTCTTTTCTACATCGTTGTAAAAATGCTGTTATAGATTGTTACCGCTGCCCTTAGAGTTAGATTAATTCCTGCTCCAATGCATAATATGTATTTTTTAGCAGAGTATGCGAAGTCTAATCTGAGAGTATAACATTTAAACAATAACTGTATTGTAAGCACACAGAATAACTGTCGCGTTACCTAGTATTTTATGCGAATTATGGCGACCGCTGGTAATATTTAGAGCCACTGTATGATTTACTTTACGTACAACTTTATTGAGCTGTAACAGCTGCTTGTCGCCAGGATCATATCTGAATGGATCACCAGCAAACTTATGGTATAGATTTGACTATGTCGAGAGATTCATCGCACGAAGAGCACCACCACTGATTTCGATATTCTATATTCCTTTTTTACTGTGGCAATAGGTTGATAGCTGCCGAAATTTTGTCCATTAAGTTCATCTATTATACCCTGATAATTCCTTCTACTGTCTGCTTGTCCTCTGCTTTAACGGCCGTATTTCACAATTGTCTGTAAAGTTACCTCGTCCATAATTTTCCGTTCAGAATATGTTGATCGCTTAATGCTAAGATTTCTAATATAAATTTAAAGTTTCCTCTAATTCCTCAAGAGTTCTCCTTTATAGGAATCATAAATCCTTCACAATTTTTTTTAAATAAAAGTGTTCAAATATCAATTTAAAATGGAAAATATGTTAAATAGATTATCTTATAAGCTTAAGTAAAAAATGTCCAAAGATTGGTATATTAAATTATTTAAAAAATATGAAACAAAAAACATAAGAATAAAAAAACTAATATTTACACGTAACAATTTTTTACTGTGGCCTTGATTGTAGAATCCTGTTTTGCCTGTTGACCTGTTGTTCCTCTCCAAACTGCTTGGGCGCCAGTTATTTTATTTATTTTGGTTAATTTTATTTAATTATTCTTTTCTTTATTTTAAAAGTTAATTTTCACTTTAGTATTTTATTTTTATTTTATGTATTTTTTATTCTTACACTAATTTGAATTCTTTGTTTAAATATTGTGCGAGCTATGATCTGCTCTTGTTGATAGTCAATTTTAAAAAAACCAATATCTTATTCTAATTACTTCTTAACCTGATCATTTATTGCAGTAGCAGAATTTTAAAAACAGTAACTTACAAAAACAAAATAAAGAAGTATTTTAGAAAACAAAAATTTAAAAATTATAATCTAATGACAATATGAATACCAACAACATTAAATGTAAAAGATCAATAGGAATTCATCAGTTGGAAATGACTAAATGGGAAATTGAAATCAGTTGTTGGCATAATTTATATTATTTCTTACTTTAAAAAATGTAAAGAACTATACTGGTATTGAATAATATGATCATAGAAAAAAATATCTTAGTCTAACTTAATATCATTATCTTTGCTATTATTACAATTATTATCATTATAACTTCATTAACAAACTTAATTAATTATAACTTAACCTACTATGTAGGCTCATATAAAAATTAATCTATTAAAATTAAATCTATTATAATTAATATATTATAACTTTATTATTATCTACCTACTATGTAGGCTCAATATAATATTAATTAAAACCTAATCCTTAACACTAAAAAGTTAAACATAAAAATTAAGAAATAAGAAACATGTAGTATATTAACTTGCATTCTATGTCTTCAACGTTAATATATATACATATCTGATAAAGTGATCCACAAGAAGATGTAGATATTTTTTAGTAGATCGTGAACCTTCGTATCGTCTGATTATATCTATTTTTCAGCTGGACCTAAATGCGACAGTAGACCTATTTTATCTCCACCTCTTGACTTATTCTTAATACATATCTCACAGTTTCCGCAAACGTTTTTAATATTCATAGTTAAATTTTCAGCTGTATAAAAGGGAAAAATCTTTTTTGTATTTGATTCACTCCTATATTGCAAAAATGTTTATGAATTTTTTTTATAAAGGCTAAAGAGAATTCTTCAGATAGGACGATTTTCTCTTTTTTTGGGATATTTTACAATAAACGTTTTCTAAAATAACGTTTTGATATATATTTGTCCTTATTAACTTGTAATTTTACATTTTATTTCTGATCAGCTAAAATCCCTTCTAATTTAATAAAATTTATTACCTTTAAAAAATCATCATTGTTTTCATGTTCTTCTAATACAGGGTTTCTGCTCAAACAATCCGCTTCTAAATTTTCTTTTCCGATAGCATAATTTATGGTAAAATCATATGACAGGTAATATGTTAAATCACCTAATTCTTCATCTGTCCTGGTCTTTATATTCATATTTTCTAGTGGTTTAAGATCACAGACTGCTGTAAATTTAGTGCCCATGAGTCGATATTGTCAATATTTAACAGCCTCTTTTATTGCTAGACACTAAATAAATAGCCTTTTTTCCCATTTGGTTTTGGTTTAATTTTTTGAAAAATATGCCACTGGTTTTTTTACACCATCTTCTTGTCTTTGCTTAAAAACTGTGTTAGTTATTGGTAAGTCTTTATCAAAAATTTGCCAAGATGTGCTGTGAATAGAATAATTTTTTTATGCTCTCGAAAGAGTCATTGCATTCTTTTCCCCAAACAAATGTGCTGCCTTTTCTCAACAGATTGTGCAGTGGATCTAATATCATTGAACTTTTTGGGATATATTTTTTATAAAAATTAATTTTCCCTAGGAACTGTCTAACGTTTTTCTGAGTTTTAGTAATTGGAAACATTTTTATTGCAATTGAGTTATCTTTCAAAGGGCTTATTGAGTAATTTTTTATAATATACTCTAAATACGCTACGGAGTCTGCTGCAAAGCTACACTTAGAGAGTTTTAGTCTGAATCCTTCTTCCATTATTACTCTTAATAATTTGTCTAGGTGTTCAATCCATAACCCAAATGGGAGTCACGTCCATTGAAAATGGTCTTCTTGAGTTACAAACCCTGTTTTCACTCTATCTTGAACTCTTAACGGAATGGCCTAAAAAGCTGAGTTGATATCCAGTATTAAAAAAAATTTACAATTTCTTGTTTTATCCATTAGATCTTCAATTAATGTGAATGGCTGTGCCTGTGGAATAACAATGTTATTTAACTCCCTGAAGTCTATGCAGAGTCTAGACTTTTTGTTATCTTCCCTCTCGAAAGCTAATGCCACTGGAGCTGCAAACGGACCATAGGACTCTTCGATCAAATAATGTCTTAGCAATTCTGATATTTGTTTCTCAATTTCATTTCTGTCTTCTATAGAACATCTGTAAGGCCTTTTACTGCAATATTTATCCATCTTTAGATTAATACGAACTTCGTAGTCTCTTACTGTACCTGTATCATATTTATCTTTTGCAAAAATCGATTTATATTTATCGATGAGTGTATGTATATCTAATTTTTGTTCCATGGACAGTTGATTTATAGAGATTTTAAAATTTTCTACATCTAAGTGCTTATTAAAGTTTATTGTATATTTTTCGCGTATTTTACTATCATTTTCATTTATACTGCAATCATTTTTCGTTCATATTTTCGTTCATATTAGAATCAATTAATGTTTGTATTATTTTCAGATTTAATTTACAGATTTTTATCATGTTTAAGCCAATTAAAACATCATATTGAAAATTTTTCTGATCTATTACAAATAGATCCACTTCTTTTTCTGTCTTAAAAATTTTTGTTTTTATTCGAATCATACCATCCGTTTTTTCTCACCATTAATAGTTCACGGTTTGTTATTTCTCTTGTGAGTTTTTTCTATTAGTTTTGAGTTTATAAAAGAAACATTGGAACCAGAATCACTTGTCTCTAGTGAGTTTTGTAGCAATATTTTAACTTTTATTAATGGTGAGATTACTAGTTTTTTGGATGTGTATCATTTAATTCGGCCTCTATCTTGAAATTGTGAACATATTTTATTTCATTCTTCTTTTCGGCAGCAACTTTTTCATTTGCCTTGAACCAACGTAATTGTTCAGAATGGCAGCGATGTTTTTTTTTCCCAGTTTTTCACATATTCTGTAGGAGCTTAACTCTGGTGACTTCTCTTTAAAATTTCGATACACAATTTTTTTTTATTCGGGTATTGTTCATTTTATTAAATGCTCCAAACTTCTCAATTCATTAAATAAGTCTTGAGTTTGTTCTGAGTTTTCTCTATTTATTCTATCTATCACTTGATCTGGCAATCCCGTTGCAATTAAATCAATTAAAGTTTTTTTATCCATTGATTTATTCATTTCTAATAAAATTCTCTCCTTCTTTAGCGCGTAATCTAGTAATAATCCATTTATATATTTAAAAGATATTGCATATTTTATTGGAGTCCAACCCTTATCTGCATTTATAAGCATTGAGCTATACCAGTCTAAACAGGAGGTGTTAAACCGTGGACTGAATGTGGGGAAAAGTGCAAGGGGAAAACCTGGTGCTTCAAATAAGTGAGGACTAAAAAAGATTCAAAATTAGAAAACGTTCAAATTCATTAATTAACCACTAGAAAAAATAAACACTTTCCTTTGGTTGTTTGTTGAACTTATCACACTGTCTTTCGGTATTTTTCCTGTTCTTTGTTTCTGTTTTTGTCGTACTTGACCAAACCTTATGTAGTTTTATCGTTTCCAAAAAAATTCACTGTATTGATTTTCTTTTCACAAATTTGTTTTATTTCGAATATTTTCGTTCTCGTTCTCATTTTTGTTCCACTTCACAATTTCAATCAAATTTCACAAAACAATTGCATCCCTTTGGATGTTTAAACAAAAAAATAAAAAAATTAAACAAATTACAAACCCTAAAGGTATAAAATTACATTGAAGTCTTTATAAACTAAAGCTTTTACTCAAAGACGACAGCGCCCTCTGTTGACCATCATCATCATTTAAATAATCGTCATCATTAAACAATCCTGTTTATGTTACTAGAGACGGACAGTATCGATCGTTAGACATAAACATGCCGGCGCCCTTGCAGTACTGCAATCAAAAGGTAATCTCCTCCAAATCTATTTCTAGAGAAGATAAATCGAAAAAAAAGAAAAAACTTTTGTATTAGATTGAACACAATAATAAATTTCACCAAATATTTGGCAGCTTGCAGCCATTCCAATTCTGATCCGCCAGCCAGAAAAAAGTTACAAAGGAAATACATATTCAGGAATAGGCATCATGGTTGAAGATTGGTTATCGAATTCTTGAGGCTCATTGTTCCCCTACTAAATAGGAACTAGAGCTTCCGACGGAATAGGTCTTCCGCTCTCACGACCTTGGAACGAACTAGGTCCACTGGTGGATTATTAGGACGAACGAGGTCCGTTATTTTTCTGGGCTAGTGGGGTTGTCCTCTTCGACGCTTTAGTTTTCCAATATAAGCTTCCTAGGGACAGACGGACTAGGTCCATTGCCCGGTGAATGGAAGGGTTAACTTCAGCTGCCCGTATTTTCACATATCCACCAGGAATGGTCGTGGCTAAAGCAATCTTACAATTTATCGCCCTCGACATCGTCACCACCTTGGACTTCCTCGGAGTACCATAATACTAAAAGCTAAAGTTGTTTTTCTAAATATTTAGTTCGTTGGAAGAATTACAAGGTTAACAATCGGCCTTGTAATCGTTCCAAATTCGGTTGTCAAATCAACATATCCAACATGTCCATCTCTACCCAGCCGTAAATTACGAATGCGTCCCAAGCACCATCCAGTCGTAGGCCCTATACCTTCTCTTACGGCTGCTGTGTCACCAACTTTAACATCTTTCCCTAAATATCGGCAGTAGGTCATTCTGCGAAAAGACCTATCTATTTCACTGGGAATGGGACTTGGAACCATTTGGCAACAATTTATGCCTACGGTCATTCGGCTTCAAAATCTTCTTAGATTTCCCGCCGACCTCTATTTTCGTATAACCTGACACATAATTTGAGAGCCCTTTCGAATTCAGCTCTGGTAAAGGTCCAGTTACAATCCAGCCAAATACGCTTTCCTGTACCATTACATTGCCCAAAATATTCTTCTTGACACCTTCCAACAAGATGTCAGGGTATAAGTCACCACCAATAAGAATATCAATGTGACTTCTTTCATCGAATTTCGGATCAGCCAACGAGAACCTCGAAAAGGCTGCTGATCTAGAAATATCAACCGTCGAATTGGGCAACATACCAGTCAATTTGGGTAGTACTAAACCCGTCGCTTCTACTTTAAACCTGTTGTCCAAAGGCGAAGTCAGGACAAACGAACATTGTCTCTGAACTGTACCCGTAAAGGCTCCGTTCTAACCCGAAACTCTGGCATTCATCCGTACCGTTGGCAATCCTAAATTTTTCTGCAACCTTTCCGAAAAAAGTTGCCTGAGATCCGGAATCTATCAGGCCCTAGCTTTAAACATTGTTCCCCTGATGGCAATACCAACACTATGGCCTGTCCCTAAAAGAATCTGCCTTAGATGTGGAAGGCAAAAACATTCTGCACAATCACTACCAGGTTTGCTACACGGCGTAGACACTTGTCGCATTCGGAAAATCCTGCGAGATGGACCAGACACCTCCCCCCCTGTATAAAAAGCAAATGACGCAAAGCAGGAAACACAAGCTGTCAAAACTCAAAAACCGAATCAATAATGTATTGCACAACCTCAAAATTCGCCAAGTGGTTGAAAGTTCAGTATGGTACCAAATATATCCTCCGGCAACAAAAGCAATCTCGGTCAATGCCAGTAGGAAAAGAACTTGCAAACAGGAAAAATGAGCGAGTGGACCACCCAATCAAACCTGACCAAAATTTCGAATATCAGATATGGTTCCAAGAGATCTGAAACCGCAAAGTCAGAAATTCATCCAAATGCGTTTCAATTTAGGAATCCCCATTTTGTCCCCGAACTTGCTTGTTCCATAGAGACAAGTTAGTACGGGCAATTTGTGGAGCAGAGGTTATACGAAGAGTCGGGATCCCAATTAAGAAGTTATCAATATCATGATCGAATGTGGATATCAGAATTACGGTTGATAGTCTCTTTGCGATGTGCTCTGTAATCTCACGAGCCGATCAAGATTTTTATCTAGGTTTGTAGTGTAAAAAGACATCTCAATTGAGAATTCACCAGTTATTCTCTTGTTTTCAAAGCCTATCTCTTAGATTGTTCCAGGGCCTCCTGGAACCCATGGGCCGTCAAAGGTGATTTATTGACAATTTCCAAGTGCGCTCACTCGCGTGAACTGCCGCAGAATAAAAGTTAATTGCTCGACAAGGGTGAAATATTCGCCCCATTACAGTACATGCGCTGTGAACATGTATCCAGTAGAAGGATGGCCAGATTTGTAGTCACATGAAATACCTCCATGGTAACAAGGTGGAACTGGATATTATGCCGAATGCTGTTTTCGCGTGCCTAGACCATTGGGGCAGTGGGATTGATGACATCGCCAGCTTGGTTGACCAAACTCTTGTGGAGAGCTCAGCTATTTAGCGACGCAACGGTTATGTCCACCGGTAGTCCTACAATTCCAAAAAGTTCCTCGCTGACTTCCCCGATCACCTTCCGAATCCTCTTTGCAAGTCCACCTGTGGCAAAGACTTCATAGGAATCCGTGACTTTGCCCACAACGACTTTACTCCTCCCTTTGGATCTCCAATGGGAGAGAGGTCGGTAGTGTAGCTTCGGCTGAGGAGTGGCATTAATTCCCTTTCGAAGTTCCAGGAATATTTTTTTGGTCAAACCTCTCAAATGTCGATAATTTTCCTTGACTTCGGCATCCGATTATATTAAAGAATTGCTAACCACACGAACGGGAATGAAGACTAAGAAGGGGAGCTTAACAGAATGGTTGAATTCTGTTCCTCACTTTACTGAAGATTAATTTCCCCAACAAAATGTAAACTCAAATGAAACATATAAAAGATTAAATAAAAAAGTAATTACAAAATCCGAACGGAGGAACTTTAGAACACGTACGCGTCCCGATTGGTTAGCAATTGTGCAACCACA
Source organism: Sarcophaga bullata (assembly GCA_005959815.1). Classification (NCBI taxonomy): domain Eukaryota; kingdom Metazoa; phylum Arthropoda; class Insecta; order Diptera; family Sarcophagidae; genus Sarcophaga; species Sarcophaga bullata. Next base: position 33,600 of record QOCX01001213.1, on the reverse strand, counting down.
ACCAACAAACGAAATTATTCCAAAAAAAAAAAAAAAAAAAAAAAAACAAAAGTCACGCGTGACCACCCTTACTATGCAAACGTGCACCGCAAGCGATAAATAGGCGCCCTTAGTCCAAGCCGTATTATAGATAATATATGGTCCAACAAGGCGGCAGTATATGTTCAAAATATTACGCACTTTCGCGAAACTGAGGCCAACAGGACGAATTCCCAATGCCAATAACATACTTTATTTGTTGGTTTCCCAAAAAATCAAAAAAAGGAACATAAAATAAAAAGACCGAAAAAGAAATTCGAAGTGAAAAATAATCCAAGGCTTTCACCTTGTATTTATCAAATTCAATTAAAATATGTAACAATTGAATAAATTAAAATTTAAATATTTAAATTGTAAAAGTTAAAAAAATACTTTGAATAATTTAAGCAATTATGTTTAATTAATAAAATAAAAAATAACAAATTGTAATTTTTCTTAATTTAAAATAACAAATATTTTCAACTTAAAATTCATTTAAAATAAATACCGCAAGTTATTAAATAAATATAATAAAATTAAAAGGGACAACCCATAAATCTAAATTGTATCTTTCAAATTTATTTCAAAATTGTTATTTACTTAGAGGATCTGTTCCAAATCCAGAGATCTATCGATATGAAATAAATCAAACACTATTTCGATGGGTATGCTCAATGTGTCCGGTTGATTTAAAAAAAAAAATTGTTATAAAAGGTAATGGTTACTAGTTAGGCCAACGCACCATCACCAATTATAACACCACTATTGACTTATAAACCGAAATCAAATTGGGTTGCGTTGAACTCGATGGCTCAACTGTGATATTCACACCAGCAATTTGAGAAGTCTCAGTCACTTTTGACTTGTTATAATTCAAGACAACATTAGTATAACAGTGCGATATTAAGGAACACTTTTGGTTCCATATTCGATAAATTCACAAAGTGTGACAGTGCTATTGAAATTTATAATACACCACTTTGTGCAATATATATGCACTGTGTATAAGTCCCATATACAAGCAAAGTTCTGTTAGACTAGACAACAAAACTTTACAATGTATATAAAATTACCACCAATAGAAAAAAAATATAAAAGTAAAAGCAAAAACAACTTTACCTGTGTAATTTGTGAGCAATTTTAAAAATATTGTTGGAGTAGGGCTGTCGCACAAAAAAGAAAGGTTCCGAAATTCCGGCTCGAAGGAGCGAATGTCTGAAACCGTGGACTGTAGTGTGGGGAAAGCTGGCAAAGGCGAAAACCTGGTTGCTTCAAATAGGATGGAGGAACTAAAAAAAGATTCAACATTAGAAAACGTTCCAAATGTCATTAATTAACCACTATAGAAAAAAAAACACTTTCCTTTGGTTGGTTTGTTTGAACTTATCCACACTGTCTTCTCGGTTTTTCCTTGTTCTTGTTTCTGTTTTTGTCCTGTACTTGACCAAACTTATGTAGTTTGTATCGTTTCAAAAAAATTCACTGTATTGATTTTCTTTTCACAACATGTTGTTTATTCGAATATTTCGTTCTGTTCTATTTTTTTCCACTTGCACAATTTCAACTCAAATTTCACAATAACAATTGCATCCCTTGGATGTTTAAACAAAAAAATTAAAAAAATTAAACAAATACAAACCCTAAAGTATCAAAATACATTGAAGTCTTTATAAACTAAAGCTTTTACTCAAAGACGACAGCGCCCGTCTGTTGACCATCATCAGTCATTTAAATAATCCTGTCATCATTAATACATCCTTGTTTATGTTACTCAGAGACGGACAGTATGATCGTTAGATAAACATTAAACAGGAGTTTTCTAAAAAAATCGAAAACTTCAATTTTCGCCTTCATCCTTCCTTATTTCCAGAGGCTCTCAAAAATCCACGTATCCATTGATTGATTTTATTTTGAACTCTAACTTAGAGAATGTGCACAATACAAACTTTCCGACAACATTCTCAGATCTTTGACAACAAAAAACATCCTCTTTTTTTTTTCAGAGATTTTCTATTACAATACACTCGTTACTATTTCTTTCGTCAAAATGGCCACTGTACCAGGCGTGAACGTTGTCTGTCAGGTTGGAAGATTCAATTATTATTAAAAATGTGCTATTGTTAACTACCTCTCCATTTATATAATGCTAATAACCTTCTCATATGTGACCCATGACCCGTGTTGTGTTCGTTTTATATAGAAAAAAAGTGCAGTTCTATAAGTCTGTGTGTGTATATCTTGTCTTGGTATTGTTTCTGGCATCATTATATTCCGTTTAATCTGCTGTATATAATGTATATGGCAGAAGGATCCATCGGCGAAGCATTGAACTCTATAATATCATATAAAAAAAAAAAATTGTAATAATAAGAACGGGAGCATATAAACTAAATATAATGAAATGCCGGTATCAATATAATGATTTTTTTAATATTCAGATATTATTCGAAAACGCTAACCAAGAAACGACATAAAGTAATCGAAAATCTTTCTGATAAAAAAAAATAGATAACTGCTCTCTATAAAATTTAAATATAATTAGAACAAATAAAAGAAGTATATAATACATTCTGTCTCTAGCTAATATAAAAAAATAGAATATAAAACCCAGTCTAAAATTATGAAAATATGTGAACATTTTGTAAATATATATTTTCATTATTATATATATTATATGATATATATTTATATATATAGTAGCATATATTATGTATAGTTAATTATTATATAATATATGTATATACGGCGATTCAAAAATACTTGTGTATATATATATATATATAGTATGATAGTCATAATATATAATATATATATATGTATATATAGCTTATATATTTATATATATAACATATATATTGTTACATTTTTACGTTTTTAATAACATTTAAAAGATGAGCTCCTAGATTGCAAATAAAATAATAAGTTTGTGTTTAATTTTAATTGAATTCTTTATTATTCGCACAATATTTCGCACAACAATTACTAGACAATTGTTCTATAAATCTTTATAACGGAGATCTTCAAACCACGATTGCTTTCTTCAAACGCGTCTTCGCACAACTGAACTGACTGAACTTTTACTGACTAATTCTATAAACAGGCTGATGAATGTTCAGGGAGCCGAACGTTCGTTGCTGCGCCTTCTTGAGGACTACATCGTTGTTTACATTTATTATTGTATTTTGATGTTTACTTGTTTGTTGTTCCATTCCGCTTTATTTGTTGGTGCTTTTATGTTTACTTGTTTATCATTTCTTTTATGCTGATAATTTTTAAATAAGTTCATTGTCTTTGTTTTTGTAGCTGTTGTTACACGATGTAAACTATCTAAATTTTTTGCATTTGCCTAACAATATATAAGTAGTTTTAGTTTATAATTATATATTAGTTCCAAATAAATTATAAATATTATAATGATAAATTGGTAAAGTTAGGCGTTTTTGTTTCCTGGTTTAATTTTCGTTAAATAGAAACTTTGTTTGGGATCCTGTAATCATTAATTCTCCAAATAGGGCATGGGTTTGGGAAGATCAAGAGACGTCGGTTCCTTATACCACCTAGTTTTTCTCAGTTCCAAGGATAACCAAATTGAGGAATTTTCGAAGTATGGTTATTCGGTTAAGTTATTTCCATAAAACCAGGGAATCGATAATAATTTTTATGTAACTTTAGGGCGATAGTCCACAGGACTTCGTTCGTAAAAATCCCCAGGCAATAACATCAGCAAAATTTGGCACTGAAATTTTTTTGAGTAAAATTAAAAACAAATTAAAGTTTATTACATAAATTGCACCCAATGTGGGTCAGAAGTGTTTCAATTCCGTGCGTGTGACCCGAGTGTTCAAATTCAGTGAATTACTGCTTAAGATTTTTGGTCCGATTGCTTAAATTCTGTTCTGTTTGGTTTTGGTTCACTTGTGCACCACCAAAAATTTTATTATTCTATTTTTCAATAAGTTTCGATGCCATTAATAACGAAGTGTTTAAAAAAGATTTTATTTCGGAGTCATTTTTCATGAATAATTTCTAACATATTTCAGGGACTTAGAAGGTTGGAGCTTTCTAACCTATTTACCTCTGGGAGATTTTTTTATGTTCATTGGCAAAGAAATAAAATTTGTTTTTCACTGTTGCGATTCTCTGTAGTTCAACATTTTGTTAACATACTATAAAAAGATACCCGCGTCTTTTATGAGGAGACCAATGTTGAGTGGTACCTTGCTATATTGCATCTCTTATATGTATACATAAAAGGGTTAAAGGTCGAAATATGGTCACAGTATTGTGAGTTTGTTAACTAAATGATAAGCTACTATACTAGACCAGATTAAATTTTTATAATGATTAATTAGTGTCAAAAATCTATTTTTTCTCTTATTTAAAGCAATTATACCACTGGAAGATTATTTGAATATATTTTGTTATCACGTAATCAAATAAAATTTATTTATTTTTACAAAATATTTCGGTATATGATCTATTTCTTATTTTGGTGGTTATCAAAATGGCATTAGAACGGTCACCACCACAGACATCCATGCCAGTGTTAGCATACCCACAAGTTCCAACTGTGGCAAATACTAGTGAAACCTGTCCCATATGCTGTGAACGCATGGACGGAAAAATAGACTGTTTAATAATAGTAAGTTGCAGTCATGTATGCCATCGTTTCAAAGGAAAGTGAATGTTCGGTGTGTCGATTGCCTTTTCAATTGTCTGATTTATAAAAATTTTATTTATCGAGACTGTAAAGCCCAGTAAACGTGGTGGCCTAACTAAATAATATCAAACAGGTAGTTCAAATAGAAACGTATTGATTAAATCTTAACCACCCTTAATTCAGTTAAGTGATAATACCAATTGCTTCTTCGGAAATTATGTATTCCCATATAATCCTACAAATAATCAAAATTCATGTTTACGTAATAGGTCGCCAAATATTTCCGTTGCTTCATAGGATAATTGAAAATAGTGTAACTAAAGTTTCGCAGAACAGGCAAGTGCATATAAATAATGTACCTAAAACGTTTTCGTCATCTAACAGCAACAATTATTTTCGTATTGCTTCGAATTTGCATGACAAAAAAACCTCCATTATTCAAAATTGGGGCTTAAAATTCAACGGTACATCAATAGGGTTGCCTATTAAAGAATTTTTCTTTCGATTTTCAGGGACATTTCAATATAGTTTGTAAGAGTCTACACACGTTGCTTACTGGTAAGGAAAGAGAAAAAGAAATTAGTTTTGAGGTTATCATAAATAGGTAGAAGTTGTCAAGTGGGAAGACCTCAATGATTGCAATATAAAGAATTAAGTCTTCCTTTGATATTCGAAATAGGAGGCAAAAACCAGGTGAAAGTTTTGATATGTATTATGATGCACTTTCTTTCATCATGGACTGGCTTGCGTCACCTATCTCAAAAGTGGAGTTAATTGAGATTATTCCTCTGAACCTACGACTGGAAATTAGGTATGAATTATTATATACTTTACTATATACACCTAAGAAAATTCGTTCAGATGAGAGAAAGCTTCTTGAATGATGAATATATGTGAAGAAATTTTCAATTTAGAAATGTAGATGAATTAGATATCAAATTCGAAGAACCCATTTCACGACTCTACGGTAGAGGCTTTAAAGAAAAATGAGATAACAGTTGGTTCTTGGAATTGCGACCAAATTGGTCATTACTATTGAGATTGCTTGGAAGAAAGATCAGCCTTTTGCTATGGTTGTGGGAGAAAAAATACTTATCGCCTACAAGTGTCAAATGCGAAGCAATCTGAAGAAATTAGTCGTAAACCTAGCATAACTCTTTAAGTAGAATTACCAGTGGAAGCACCAGATTCACCTGATTGTAATAACATTAAATACACTATTTTGCGACGAAATTTTGGTATTCCTACAGATTTACCTAATTCTGATGTGATTAAAAACCTTTGAAATATGAGCTTGTAGATTGCAAATAAAAATAAATTTGTGTTCAATTTTAATTAAATTCTTTATTATTCACACAATTTTGTGTGCCACTGTTCGCAACTTGTTCTAATAACAACAATTGCTTTATTTGTTATTCCTTTGTTTATGTCCTTTGCGATAAACCATAACAATTATTACACAATTGTTCTGTAGATCTTTGTAACGGAGATCGGCAAACCACGATTGCTTCACACAAGATTGACTGAACTTCTACTCCGACTCTGGCATGCTTTGCCTTGCCTTTTATATAGCGACGTAAACAGTCTGAGGAATGTTCTCGTATCCGAAGGTTCGGGTCTTATTCTTCTTGTTGTTTGTGTATCTTGTTTACGTTCGTTCTTTGCGGTGTTGTTGTTGCTTGTCGTTTACTTGTTTATTCCTCTTTCGTAATAGCGTTGTTGTTGCTATATATTGTTTGTTTTTTTATTAATCAAGCAAACAAGTCCGTTGTTTTTGTAGCTTTTGTTTAACATTTCAATGTTAAGCGATGTTACACCATTTCCATTTTCGTAACATTATCAATTTATCCCAAAGAACCTTTTCATACGAAAATACGAAACAACACCAGTGCGAAACCCTAAACGTTTCACCATAAGACTTCAAAATTATTTTAAAAGAAGGAATGCTTATCATTCCACCATACACATACAAGATTGGCCATTACAACCCTTCAGTCAGGATTACGACCTAGCTTCTCACACCACTTATGTTGTGTGTGTTAATTTTATACATGAGTGGCGAGACCTACAGTTTAACCTCGACTCCGAACGACAGATTTTTGAGTAACTTTTCATGGCAATTTTATTTACTCTCAGAGTTTTTGTCAGAAATCTGCAAGAGGAAGTCGCCGAAGAAATATTTCTTTCATATTTCGTTTTTGATGTCTGACCCTGGCCTTTCGTCTAATAAGCCAACACACTACCCACTAGACTACGGCGACATTCAAGATTCCACCATAAGACTTCAAAATTATTTTAAAAGAAGGAAAGCTTGTCATAAGTTATTAGTATCTTCGATTACTAATAATTCCACCGATGGTCGATACTGTGCTAAAGTATCATTTTTAAAATACACTGAACTAGTATGGATAAACACTGGTGCTAGCATAAGTTGTATTGGAGCTGACTTAGCGTTGGAAAATTTTTCAAAGTCAACAAATGTTAACAAGTGCAAGTTCTCAGTCAAAACCATCGACATCAAAATCCAGGAAGTTCTTGATTGGATAAAAGTATTTATTATATCCTTTTTATTATATCTTCAATATCACAGAAACTCTTGAATTGGGGTTGAATTTTGCAAAATTTTTAACCTTGTACCCACTATTATGGATTCAGTAGACTTAATGGATAGACTATCAGTAAACTAAAATTCAACAGATTTGGCAAAACATCAAATATCTACCAGCTGTGAGAAAGTTAGAACAAATTCTGGTGAAGATAATTTATATAAATCAACTCATAACAACCAGTAGCTTCTTAAAACTGAGAGAGATCGATGTTAGAAATGTGATTAAGCAAAGACATTATCCAATTTCCCCAGCGGTTAAAAAAACTAATGTATTCAGAAATTGATCGTATGTTGTCCTTAGGTGTAATAGAAAAGTCAACTTCACCATGGAGTTCTTCTATGAGATTAGTAATCAAGCCAAATAAGGTTCGCCTTTGTCTGGATGCTAGCAAGATAAATTCTGTATCACAAAAAGATTCATATCCGCTACCCTCGATCTAAGACATTTTTTCGCATCTTCTGAAGGCAAATACCACCTCTTAACTTGATTTGAGAGATGTGTATCAGGAGTTTGGAGGTTGGAGATACATGTAAGGAAATTATCGTTTTCACAGTCCTTGGAAAACCCCAGTATCAATATGTGGTATTGTCTTTTGGACTGTGCAATGCTCCGCAAACAATGTGTAGCTTAATGTATGAAATCATACCATCTGATCTTAAAAACAATATATTTGGATATTTAGATGACTTGGTAATAATATTAGAAAATTTTTATGAAAGTTTTGGAAAGCAAATTTGACATTAAATGGTAAAAGTCATTTGTGCATAAGACGGGTAAAATGCCTAGGTTATATTATTGGAGATGGAGGTTTTACAACCGATCCAAGTCAGTGCAATCGTTAATTGGTCTGCACCAAAAAAACTTAACGCAAGTAAGAGGATTTTTAGGCATCGCAGGGTGATATAGAAGATTTATTGATAATTTCTCCACTATAGTTTTTCCGATTACTGAAACCCTTTCTTCAAAAAGAAAATTTTTTTCGATTCCCGAAGCCCAGGTTTCCTTTGAGAAAATAAGATCGTTCTTAACCTCTGCAGCTCCTAATAAATGGAGAGACCAATAGATTACATGAGCAAGAAATTAAACTCCAGTCAATTTAACTATATTGTTACCGAATGTGAATGTTTGGCAGCCTTAGAGGCGATACAAAGGTTTAGAAGTTACCAAGAGATGCAGGAATTTGAGGTGATCACAGATCGCGCCAGTCTGGTTTGGCTGACCTAATTTAAGTGGAAGGTTAGCAACGAGGGCCCCAAAATTACAAGCTTTCAGATTTACAGTTAGTCATCGTAAAGGAAAAGAAAATGTTGCACCCGGTAGTTGAAGATAGACCTTACCTCTTCTCATTTCATTAATGATGATTATACGAATTTGAAACACAAAATTAAAGATAGCCAATCTAACCATCCAGGCAATGAAATCGTTGATAATCTTGTTTGCTTTAGAACTCAGCATAATTATGGAGAAGAAACAAACACGGACAAGTCGTGAAAGTTGTGGATTCCTGAAAAATTGAGAGATCAGCTGACTGTGAGTGATCACAACACCTTGACTAATTCGCATGGAGGAATAGGAAAAACAATCGACTTGTTAATAAGATATCTTTCCTGACAAAGTATGGCAGCAGATGTATCCAATATCGTTAAACACTGCGAAGTTTGTAATGGAGCGAAAGCTCCAAACTTTGCAATGAAACCAGAAATCGGTAAACAAATTCTGTCTGAACGTCCTTTTCAAAGACTATTTGATTTATTATAAATACAACAAAATTGATATAATATTAAAATAAAAAGATGTGTGTTCGAATAGTTCAGGTTCGAATTATTTGTTTTTTGATTTGTATGCCCTTAACAGGCAAATTTTGCCTTCCACCTCGGGTAAAAGAAAATTAATTGAAACGTCACCAGATAATACAGAAGCTTTTAAAAGGAAAATGGAGTCTAATAATATTACTCAGTTAATAAAAGACACAACAAACACAAATTTAGATGACAATCTATCAGTAGTGTAAATACAGAAGTGTCTGTTTTGGAAATGGAAAATCAGCAACTGAAGGATGAATTGGATAAAGTAAAAAAACCAAATGATATTAATAAGAAGGATATGACATTGCTTAAAAGCCAGATCAAAACGAATAGGCTTTTATAAGGAATCTGAAGCCTACAAATAATCCGGACCAGGAAGTAGAGAAACTTTTTAAAGAAAAACTTAATGTTAATACAAATATAGTTGGTGTTAAATAACTTTTTTCTCGAAATGGGAAAATGGCAGTTATAGTTGAATTGGATTCTGCTAGATCTTTGGATGAAGCGTTCAAAAATACCCACAAACTGGCAGCACCATTGGTGTCGGTTGAAAGAGATTTAGCCCTGAACAAGCAGGAACGTAAAAAAGCATTGCTTATATTAGAGAAAAATATATTGAGCATAAGTAAAGAGCATAAAATAATGGTCAGAGAACTTAGACTGAAAATTAAAGATCGTTGATTCAGGTCGAATATAAAAAACAAATTTGTTTCGGGGAAAGAGGATGAAAGATCTGAACTAATTAAAATATATGGAGATAAAAAAATATATATAATGAAGAAAATAATATTGTTAAGGTATATATATATTATAGATATAAAAATGTTGTCGTATAATATAAATGGTTTTGAAAGAAAATATCTTTACCCTTCTTTTTTTCACACATTAAAAACACGAACGTATTTATATTACTTGAAACTCATTTAAAAGCAGCAAAATTTGATAGAGATAAAAAGTACTTTGCTGAATTTGAACTCTATTTTAAAGAAGCTAAAATAATACATAGATTTCAGCGATAAGTGGTATAAAGCACGAAACTGTTTCAAAACTTGGCTTACTACTTTTTAAAATACATACAAAATATCTCTATCTTATTCCCATATACCTTCGGCCTTTAAGCTGGGCCTTCGGCCTTTAAGCTTTTATTCTTACATTAAATATAATAATAAGAAAAATAACTTTAATATATTAGAACTACTCCGCTGGCAAAACTTTGATAAGGAACAACTGAAAACAATTTAAATGATTCGTGTGAAATAATAAAAAAATGAACACCAGCAAGCAAAAACCAGCTAATAGTTTAACCTATACGAAAATGGTGTGACAATAAATGCCATAATACGAGGTTCAAGAGCTGTCATTTCTTAAAAAATATACAGAAGCTCTAATAGAACAGAAGATAAAGAAAGGTATGTTGTTGCGCAAAGGACATATAAAACTCTAGGGAAATAAGAAATAATAAGTTCAGAATAAGCCTAAGTATAGCGGCCTTGTCATTATTGAATAAAACTCCAGGGGAGGATAGAGCACCCTACGAATCGTAAACTTAAACTAGAAGTAAACTTAAATTAATTCAAAATACTAGTATCAGGAACGCTAGTAGACTTAGAAATTAAGGAAAATAGGTTTTCAAGGGTACTTCTGAATTTAACTATCTAGGAGTAGTGTTTATGCCAAAACTAAAGTTTAGCAATCATTAGGAAAAAGGAAACGCACAAGCAAAAAACGTATTAAATTCAGCGTGATTTTAATGGATAAACCAGAAATAAATTTGGCAATAGAGTGGAAAGTTTACCTAGCAGTATGTAGGGTAATACAGTCATATGCAGACCAGGTTTTTGGATTCAGTCAAGAAAATTTTGAAATTACCAAATTTTACAACAAACTACGCCTTAAAGTTAGAAACTGAGTCGGATGAAACTCATTTATTTACATTGTCACTGAACCTTGTTACATCAATAAAACAAGGTTTACTTACACAGAAAATACATTTCCGTACCAACTCTCCTCGATTTTGTGGGGTCAAAATCTTTTTTGGGTAAAATTATTTAAATATATAGCCAAAAGGCTCAATATATTCTGGCCAGAAGTAAATCCTTCTCGAATGCAGTGGAATAATTTCAACACAGAACTGTTAAGAAAGCTCAAATCAAATGCTCTAAATGAAAGATTACAAGGAAAAAATTAAATCCGTAGGCGAATATATAAACACTTAGACCATCTAAGAGGTATACAATACGTGAATAGTAACTTAAACATAAAAACGATATCCTGGATTTCTAAAATGCGATGTGGACTAATTGAATTAAACAACAACAAATTTGGTGATGCCAATTCTCAGGTTAACTGCACGTTATGAACGAATCCGAAACGTTAAATCATTTTATCGGTATGTATCCAGAAATAAAGGGGTTTAGAATGGTAAATTTCGGAAAGTTAAGGTTCAGTGAGGAGGAAGTTATTGACATTCTGAATGGGAAAGAAAGTGAAGTCAAAATTGGCCAATTATAAAAAAATGCACTGAATTATATAAGTTTTTAATTAATGTATTCAATTAACGTTTTTAAATTAAAATTGAATAAAATATGAAAGAAAATCATTAGATTTAAGATTTACATTAGTATTAATTACGTAATAATAGTCTTATTTTTTAATTCATTTTTTCTTTATTGAAACCAATAAACTTGAATTCCAAAAACATGTGTATAATTATTTAAAACAAAGGAAATTTCTAATAACAAATAATACAGCATATTATTCACCTCTATCAAATTAGGCACAGCGAGTGAATAGATCGTTGAATGCAGGAATACGTAGTTATTCTAAAAATGATCACACTCGTTGGGATGAAAATATGAGTGCAATCAGTTGTGCCTTAAGAACAGGGGTTACCAAAAGATTTTTGGTTGTGTATTAGTGAGTGAGTGAAAATAAATTGAGTGATTTTATTCATTTACTGTCAAAGAAAAGTGTTAGGAATTTACGATAATTTGATTTTCTTTTCATCAACATACATAAAGTTATACATCTTTAACTCGAAAATTAGGGATTGTTTTTTAGATGTTTGGTGGGAACTACTTTAGTTCATAAATTTCCTCACCTACTAATAAAAAACCTTTCAATTTTTCCAAAAAAAATGTTTTACGTCTACAAAAAAGCTGTTTCCTTTCCTTATCATTTAAAACTAAAGTCTTTTAGAACGTATAAGATATTGGATTTTAATAAAAGCATTTTTAATATATTTATAAATTAAAATATTTTTTGAGTGTAAGCCTGAAAAAAAATGTCATAGCATCCGCCCATATGTGCACTCGCCGCGGTCTGGTCGGCGACTAAATGAGAGAGCATAAGCAATGTGTGTGAATTCACTCAGCACAATTGTGCTATGAAATGGTAATCCCTGTAGTAGACCTCAAGTAGACCAGTAGACCTCAATCATTTCAAGTGGGACAAGAAGTATAGAGAAGAAATTTCGTTCGGAGCAATTTTGAAAAGCGATTCAATGCAAAATTTTGCTCTATTATTTGTTAAAGCCAAGATTAAAGAAACTTGATGATAGTAATGGAAAACATTTCATTCAAAGGATCTTAGAGAATAAACTCCTTTTTTCCATTTAATATTGTTACTACAATGAGTAAATATTAACTGGTTTTGTAATGGTCGATTATCAAAATTTATTTAACTAATTTACTATTTAATTCAACTAAGTTAAAAATATCCTAGTAACTACATTATCCCAACTCGTAGGTAAGGATAACTTCTATGTTGCTACTCTACGGAAGGGAAATATTTATGGGACGAAAATTCAGATCAATAGCGAGGAAAACTTCAGAACTGTAGTTAAATGTTTTGATACTGAAGAAAGGAATTACTACACATACCAGTGAAAGACTTCTAAAGGCCTGATAGCAGTCATTGAGGGTATCGACAATTTCGTACCATTAAATGAAATTAAATCTGCTTTAGATACCGAAGGTTACGAGGTGAAATCCATTCACAAAATACATCAACTATCTATCTAAAATTAGGCTATCTGAAATTAAATAAATAAAGAATTTAATTAAAATTAAACACCAACTCATTTTTATTTTATTTGCAATATATGAGCTCATATTTCAAACGTTTTTAAAAAGGTAAAAGCGTAACGTAACGTATATATATATATATATATATGTATATATTCTTTATTATTCGCACAATCTTGTGTGTCACTGTTTACAACTTGTTCTAACAACAACAATTGCTTTGTTTGTTATTCTTCTGTTTATGCCCTTTGCGATAAACAATAACAATTACTACACTTGTTCTATAGATCTTTGCAACGGAGATCTTCAAACCACGATTGCTTTCTTCAAACGCACAGCGTCTTCACACAACTGAACTGACTGAACTTTTACTGACGCCTTGCATAGACAGACTGATGAATGTTCTTGAAGGCGAACGTTCGTGGCTTCGCCTTCTCGAGAACTACTTGTTTTTCATTTTTATGTGCTGATAATTTGCAAACAAGTTCATTACCTTTGTTTTTGTAGGTTTTGTTTATAATTGTAATGTTAAACGATGTAAAGTTATCTACATTTTTTATATATTTTATTATTATGCAAAAACTTTGGAAAGACAGAACGGATTGGGACGAATGCTAGAAACCCATGACGTTTAGCAGATGGCTTGAGTTTGTCGATTACCCGTACGTCGAAAGGATTAATTTCAAGCCTCAGTATGAGAATCAACTTCATGCATTTTGTAACGCTTTTTAAAGAGCAAAGGCTGATACCCTGTATAGCTTGCTGTATACCCTTTGCTTGCTGCAAAAACAAATGCTGCGCCTATAGAAGTGTAAACTTTACCCCGTTTAGAGCTTTGCGGTGCAACTAAATTATGAAAAAACTAAATTAATTCGTTTCCCTTTCTCTCTGTTGCGTGTTTGCCTTTTAATTCCATGTAATCTAATACTCCACAGGCCTATTGTCCTACGAGAAAAACAGTGAAAAGGGAAAACTGCCAAAAAAAATTATCACAAAGCCACATCCAAGCTCATTGTATTTAAATTATTTGTATCATTATATCATGTTATTATTACCCTGAAATGTTAATTTTGACTTTAGGCAAGATGACTTCTCGGTCCTCTTGTTGCAATATTTCAAGGGGGCGGAATGTTCACACTGTCCACCCTACTTTTAAGTTAAATTTAAGTAGCTATAGTACTACCAGGAATTTGTTTACATTATTGTGAATTGTAAACAATATAAAAGAAAAGAGAGCATTTCCTAATCACCCCCCTCCAACCCTAAAATTTCTTTTTTGTACAATAAATATATATTACTTTGTTTGAAAAGTAATACAAAATATTATTTTTAATTATTTACCTGTTCATTCCTACAAAGTTTTTCGTAAATCCATTAAACTAATTGTTCCTTTCTTAAGGTATACAACATAAAGAATTATTTCACGACTACTTCCGGTTTTACGGTAAACTGATTTAACATCCAAACATTGCACACTAATATTAACGAGTTCCAACTTTAATTTAATTGGATCGATTTTATCCAAACCTGATAAAACGACTTCATGAGATCTGTGGTATTTTGTTGTATATGAGAGATATTCCATTCTATTGATTAATAAAGTCGCCGTAGGTAGTGTGTTGGCTTATTAGACGAAAGGCCAGGGTTCGAATCCCCGGTCAGTCATCAAAAACGAAATATGAAAAAATATTTCTTCGGCGGCTTCCTCTCAGCAGATTTCTGGCAAAAACTCTGAGAGTAAATAAAATTGCCATGAAAAGTTTCTCAAAAAATCTGTCATTCGGAGTCGACTTTAAACTGTAGGTCCCGCCACTCATGTATAAAATTAACACACACAACATAAGTGGTGTGAGAAGCTAGGTTGTAATCCTGACTGAAGGGTTGTAATGGCCAATTATGTATGTATGTTATGTATGTTGATTAATAAATATTTTACGGTCGAATCACAATCAATCTTCAAATCTTCACAAAATAATTTAGAAACCATTGAAATTTTTCTAATTGGGTATTTACTTACATTGCTTTTTTGCACAAATTATATATATAATCGGCGTTGCTTTTAGTTATTACTCGTAGTTGAAGTGGAGACACTCAGTTAACACCTGCTTTTCCACTATCAATCAATGCATGGAGTGGATGGAAATAATTATTGTTACTAGCACGTTTAGTTGTTCTAGCAACGTTGTCATCAGCTGTCTGTCTTCTTTTCGAACACATGTTCCAATGAGAGAGTTCTGGCTTACCTAGCGTCTACACATGCCACTACAGCTTCGAAAATCTCAATGCACTCACAAATTTTTACTAATACACTTTGTAGTGTGTTTGTTTTTACCAGAAATCACCACAAAGAGAACATGATTACAATGTGACTATAGTCGTGAGACGCATGAGGAAAATTGTTAGTAATATTTTCAAGTGTAACCTAATAATATGTATTTTTTAGTGGAATATATACAAAAAAAACGTACAGAGCGAAAACCGTAAAGACTGCGTATTTATTATTCTGCGTATTTAATATGCTTCCAAAAATGGAGGTCATTTCTTATTGTTATTAGTGAATTTCATTGAATATTAGTTTGCTCTCTTTTTTACGAACTTGGTTGATGTTCGTGTCCTATGTGTGTAAAAACCGAAGTTGTTCGGCCCCGGGGGATATTGGTTCCGACCTCTACTCTATAAGGAGGCGTTCATATTAACGGCAGACTAGAAAAAGCAAAACTTTTATTATGTTCTGATGGAAAAATTAACTACTTCGTTCGCTCTCTGGATCTAGTTTGCAAACCTTGGTGTTCATACAATTGTTCTTGTTCTTCTTCTAGCTTCAACTGACGTTCACATATTTTTCAAATATTCTTCTATACTCTAAAATACATTTCAGTATTTTTGGGATTTACAATTACTCCAGGCATGGTACGATACGCATAATATATGTTTCCAGTTATAGTGGAGTGATTGGAAATATTACATACCATACGGGAAAATATTGAATAACCCAATGCATTAACCGAGTGTATTAAAGACCAATCTGAGAAGGTGGTCGGAAACGTCACATGGACTATAGTAGAGTAATGAATAGAAAGTAGGTTGATATTTCTAATGACATATGATGGATTGTGTGTATACTAAACGTGTGCACAAAACATTTTGGTAGCTTACTCTTCATTAAATGCAACATTGAGTTGTTCTCTTTTCTGTTGCACTTGATTTCCCTTTTATTCAAAGTATACATCAGCACTTATTGATCTGTGAAGTAACGGAAATATGTTTTGTGTTGTAAGAGCATATTTCACTACTGAAACTAAATCTTCAGTATTGAAAAATGAATTCCGGTAGTGTTTACGTTGAAAAATATGCGTACATAAAGCCTAAAGTCCATACCATGCGATTAATGCGTCTTGCATTACATGCGCTTCTCCCGGTCTAAGCGGTTTTTATTGCAAGTTACACACAATGCGTTATATGCTACAATTTTTTGTTTTGATCAGAAAACAAAAACAGTTTTGGGAAAAATGGAAAATCAAATTGTGATTTTAAAAGAATTTATGGTATTAATTACATGTTTATAAATTTACGAATATGATATTTTGTGATGCTAAGGCCTACTAAAGCTTCAAAAGAACACAAAACGATTGTTTTCAGTTAATTTATCCACCATTGCTCTTGTTTACAAAGTAATAAATTCAAAAGAGATGAGACTCAGTAAGCAATCATAAAAACAATCGATAACTAATATACAAATTTTGTTCATAAAGGAAATGTGTTAAAAACTGTATTTCAATGTATTTTATTCTTAAATTAGTAGCAAACTTTATTATAAAATATGTTTTTATTAATATTTTTATAATGCAAGAATGAAAATGTGAAAATAGTAACCATCGTTACCATCCACAACAGAATATAATTTGTCATCCGTAGGTTTAAAAATCTGCTGACTTTTTCCAGCAGTGCATGAGATGCAGTAGTAGAAGCAGTAGAAAGTAAACCTACTCTATGCGTTCTATGCGACTATGCATTCTCTGCGTTTTCCCCTGTAACTTGTCACAAACACAAAATACAGTCACAAATAACTACACTGCTTCTACGTTTTTGGCATACGCATGTAAGATAATGTCACATGAAATGTGTCATATGGGTTATATCTGAGGATTAAGGAAAGCAAAAGAACCAGTTGGCAACACTAAAGATAGGAATTTAACAGTTGGCAGTGCGATTTGGGTAAAAGAAACAAAGATATATGTTAAGAAAAGGCAAACATACTTTTATTAAACAAAAAAATAAATAAATAAATAACGGAACTGAACCAAATATGCTAACATCATGGAGACCACAGTGTAATACAGACACGAAACGGAATTAGACAGTTAACAGCGTAATGTGAAAGGGACAGCGAATATTACCAAAAAGTATTTCTGTCCCTCTCCGATTGTTACTATGTTTTGTTTATTTATGTTTTTTAGCTTTTTAGGTTTTTTTATACTGGCGCATGCTGATAAAAAATTTAATTTTTTGTGTGAAACTATATATATAAATAAGAACTAATAATAATAATAACTTTTTCATTAAGGAAATTAAAAATACTCCAAATTTCCCCTTTTTAAACACAAAATAAATGTATATTTACATTTAATTTTTCTACTTTATCCGACAGTTTTCACTCTGTATATCTGTTGCTTCTAACAGATTTGCATCGCATAACTTATAACATTTTCTTTCTCCTTCTAATTACGCCGGTAATGGGTGCTGTTTCAAGCGTCTTTGAACGTTATAATTTTCGTCTCTGTATTATCCTGTGATGGTGACATCAAAGCGAGCAACGAGAAAAACATTCTTTTTTACTTTGAAAAAATTAAGCGGATTCAAGGTGGGTGAATACTTTTGAAGTGAAACAAATTGCGGGTGTTATTTTTAAAGTTATTTTGCAATAAAAGTTTGGTGTCAAATTTTATTAAAATAAAAGCAAGATGCTGCAAAAAAATTTTTTGACATCAACCGTACCTAAAATCAGCTGTACCAGCTATACCTACACCAACTGTAATTACCATCAACTATATCCACCACCTTCAACTGTACCTAAAATCAGCTATAACTAAAACCAGCTATAACTGTACTTACCAGCAACTATACCAACAACCAGCTATAACGGTACTAGCCGACGCTATACCAACTATAATAAGCATCAACTATACCAACAACCAGCTATAACTGTACTTACCATCAACTACATCAACAACCAGCTATACCGATACTTACCAACGCTATACCAACCGTACCTAAAATTAGCTACACCATCTGTCCCATGTGCTGGCCAAAATTGTAACTGCCATACTTTTAGCTTTTGTTCTAAATCTGGGCCTCTTATACCAATCAAATGTGTTATAAGACTGGTACAATTTTGTTAAATTTATTGCATTTTGATCTAGTGGTTGCAAAATAGCTGTACAATTGGGGGGAAGACACATTATGACAACCGTCGCCACTTTTCAGTTGGTTTTCTTTAGAATGACATGGTGTGTTATCTATGAGCAACAATGCTTTTAATGGCAACCGTTTAGATTTAAGAAATTCTGTTACCTATACAAAACACATAGAAAATCAAGTTTTTATCCAATTAATCAGACTTCATTCGATTACAATACAAACCTCAGACAGGAACACATTTTTAAACCAATCTTCAAAAATAACGTATGTCATCCAGGCACTTTTGTTTCCTCTGTTATGTACTGTTATTCCGATTTCCCACTCACTAGCAATTTCAATTTATGAGTTCCATTTGCATTCATACAAGGTAAAAATATTGTCCTTTCTTTCGAAATTTTACGACCAGGAGCTCATTTTTCCATGGAACTTACTAGAGTTAAATTTGCCAAAATTTTAAAAAATAACCCGGCAATTGTATATTTCAGCCGTTAATTGGAGTTCATTGATTTTATTTTTAAATTGGTCTAGAAATGGATCAACACTTTCTTGTTTATTGGAAAGCTTTTCCCCACATATTTTTAGCCTGCGTATACCATGGCGTCGTTTAAAGTTTTTCATCCATCCATTACTAGCATTAAAATGTCCAGGCTTTTCTTTATTTTATTATGAAAGTACTGGGCCTTCGATATTTTGATATTTGATTTAAATTCGATTTAAACAACGCTTTTTCTGTTTTTGGATATTCTGCAGACTTGAGGGTTGATCGATTTCCTGGTCCAGATTCAGTGTTTCTCACAAATTTTTGAATAGAAACTTATTTTTTTAATCCTACTAACTGTAGATTTATTAACTTTGTAAACAATACAATTTTTCTTTACAGTTTCACCATGTTTTAATATGTTTAAAATTTCTAACTTCCGTTTTATTGTCAATTTAACAACTTTTTCACTACTCCCATATTTAACTTATAAAATGATGTTCACTGTAATGAAATAAATCTTAAATAAAATCAAAAAAATAGAGACAAAACAAAAAAATAACTGTAAATAAACGCTTCTGAATAACTGCCAAATAATATAACATTTGCAAAATAAAAAATAATGTTGCACTTATCGTGAACTGTTTCTTGAAAAAAATGTTGATGTTATAAAGATTGTAGTGTTAAAAATTAAGCTGTTGCGCAAATCGGTAAGTTGCAATAATAGGTAGTTGCGCAAATCAAGCCCGCATTGTATTTAATTTTCGTTAAATTTAAGTATATCTTATTTACTTTTATTGTTTATTTACCTTAAGTATATAGTTAAACTTAAACATCTTTAATATTTTTAGTGTAGGAATATAAGTAGGTTTTTTTGTTTTCACCTCCGTGTAACTATTTCTTAATTTGGGGTGAGCTCGAATTATAGGGGTTAACGTTTTTTTGTGCCCTATAAATCCATCAATAGGAAAAAGAGAAAAAAACCCATTTGTAGAAAATTAACCGTCTTAAGAAAAAAATTTGAATTCTCTTTATAATTAATAAGTTGTATATTTTTTTGTTTTAAAATGAATTTTTGGAAATACTAGTGGTATCAATAATGAGTGATTAGTTAGAGAAAACAGGTAAGTCAAGTCGTAGAGTAAGTTGATGTTTTAGATAGATCCCTGTGCGTGGTCTATAGAGCTGCGATAACATCTGCAGTCTCTCCTCATTGAAGTTGTGTAACGCCAGTAGGTAGGTAGTTTCCGTTGTTAGTCGTGTCATTTTCGGGTCCTCAACATGTTTTTATGGATTTTTTTTATCTAAAGCTGGTATGATTTTTTTATATATGTGAGTGAGCATTCGGCCCAGGAAGTCGGCAAGAATCACCACATCCGCAAGCATACCAGTGACGCAGACTATCTGGCCAGCCTAGCTTTAACAAAAAAGAAAAAGTTTTCAAAAGCACATCATTAATTGTACAGCATAAACGCATGGTATGGATTTTCGGCTTCAGTGTTTCTATGCATTCTTTGCTTTTGCTGCGTTAATATTCGTTTGTTAGTTGTCCATTAAATAAATAAATACTCTTTCTTTATTATGAACAAAAAAAAAAATTGTAAAAAGTTTTAATCAGTAATGTACGTTGTGACACTATGAAGATTACAATATTTTTGTTGTACTCTTCACACAACTCTCTTTTAAACTGGTGTACAATGGTTTTTGTGTGCAGTTTTTTTTTTTGTTCTCTATCTTTGCTTCACTCTTATTTATATTTGCTGCTACAATCAATATTCGGTCATGCGAAAAAGACAATACTGTACAATTTTAAACGTCTTGCGAACACGTTTAGTGTATACCAATCACAAAATACACAGAAGGGAAAATTATGACATTTAAAAAACGCTCATAGCAGCAGCCTTTGCGGGCGAAATTAGAGTGAGAAGAAAAATGTTATATCTTTTGCGAAGCAAATGTGTTAGAAGCAACAGATATACAAAGTGAAAACTGGAGGATGTAAATAAACATTTATTTTGTGTTAAAGAAGAGTAAATTTTGAATATTTTTTAAAATTTAGTTAATGCTTAAATATCAATCGAAATGTGAGTGATTTTCGGTCACAATGAATATAGTTTTTTGTACAAAAGGTAATTAAGAAGCTAAATATTACAAGATCAAAATAAGACATACAGCTCATAAAAAATTTTTCTTGCTGAAATTTGCCAATATTTTTTAATTTATTGAACGAAAAAGTGAAAAGTTATTATTATTATTAGCTCTTATTATTATTTTTTAATAGTTTAACACAAAAATTACATTTTTTATTAACACGCGCCAATATAAAAACCCACCCCAAAAGCTTAAAAAACACATAAATAAACAAAACAGAGAAAATGAGAGAGAGACAGAAATACTTTTTGGTAATATTTGCTATCCTGGAGATGAGAGCAAATTTTTCTGGGTTCATACCACGCGTTTAATGCGTCTTGCATAAAATGCGTTTCTCCAGTTCTATGCGTGTTTTATTGCAAGTTACACGAAATGCATTATATGCGACAGGTTTTTTGTTTCGATCAGCTGTTGTGGTAGCATAATTAGCAAACAAAAACAGTTTTGGAAAAAATGGAAAATCAAATTATGTCTAAAAGAATTTATGGCATTTAATACATGTTTATGAATTTACGAATATGATATTTTGAGCTGCTAAGGCTAACGAAAAGCTTCAAAAGAACACAAGATGAGTGCTTTCAGTTAATTTATCTTCCATTGCTCTTGTTTAAAAATTAATAAATTCAAAAGAGTGGACCCTCGATAACTACTATAAAAATTTTGTTTATGAAAGAAATGCGATAAAAATGTATTTTAATGTATTTTACTCTTAAAGTAGTACTAAACTTTGTTATGAAATATGTTTTTATTAATATTTTTAGAATGCAAGAAAAAAACGATGAAATGTATTATTATTTATATATATAATATATAATTAAATATTGCTATCAAATTGCGTGATGTTAAAATGTGTATATGTTTTCATATGTTTTTAAAAATTTGTGTTAGTGCTATCAAATTGTTTGAATTACCATTGGAATACGAAATACATAATACAGCATAGCATTGAGCGTTCACAAACAACCAAGTGTATTCAATAACAACGATACTTGAATGCCGTTTGAAATTGGCCAATAGTTTTTATTTAAATTTTATGTAAAATTGTTAATTTTTTATTGTAACTGCCAGAATCTTGTTTTCAATTATTTATTAACCCTTCGTACATAATAATTTGGTTTATTTTCCATATATATATTTATTTTATTTCGATATATATAATATATTGTTAAGAAAATGGAAATGGTGTAACATTGTTTAACATAAAAATGTTAAACAAAGCTACAAAAACAAAAACAACGGACTTGTGTGCCTGATTAACATATAAACGAAAATAAAACAACAACATCAATATAACGAAAAAGGGATAAACACGTAGACAGCAAACAACAACAACGCTGAAGGGACGAACGTAAACAAGATACACTAACAAACAAAGAAGAAAGCATGTTGGAATGTAAACAACATGTTTACATTCATAGAATTCTCATGAAGGCGAAGACTAGAACCCTCGCCTACGAGAACATTCATCAGACCGTTTTCGTCGCTATATAAAAGGCAAGGCCAAGCATGCAAAGTCGGAGTAGAAGTTTAGTCAGTCTTGTGTGAAGATGCGTTGCGTCTGAAGTAAACCAATCGTGGTTTGAAGATCTCCGTTACAAAGATCTACAAAACAATTGTGTAATAGTTGTCATTGTTTATCGCAAAGGGCATAAACAAAGTAATAACAAATAAGCAATTGCTGTTGTTAGAATCAGTTGTGGACAGTGGCACACAAAATTGTGTGATTAATAAAGGATTTAACTAAAATAAAACACAAATTTATTTTTATTTTTTTTTTGCAATCTACGAGCTCATATTTCAAACGTTTTAAAGAGGTAAAAACGTATCAATATATTTATTTCGAATTGAAATCATAACTGATCTAAAAAATTCCGCTTATCAGTTATCCACGATATTTCATTTGTATTGATTTATTAATTTCTTCACATTTACTGTTTATTTGAGTTTAACTTATTTCATAAATCGTTATAATTTTAAAATTGTCAAATATTAATACTGAAATTCTTCCCATTAACGTTTTTTAATTTGCAAATATACTCCAATTGTAATTACTTTGCTTTGTATTATCCACATTATCTACTTTATGAATTGTGTAAAAGAGAACTTCTTGTTTCTAATCATAATGGTTCCTATTTATGTATCACAAAGGCATCTGTGACTATCACTTAACAATTAGAAAATTTATATTTCCGTCGGAAAAAGACGCGAATGTCTAGAAAATTATTTTAAAGTGTTCTTAAAATTTTTTATTTAGATCCATTTCTATTTCTATTATGTGAAAAATGTTGTGCAGTGGATAGCAGGATGTAGTGCGATGAGATCAGTGGTATCATTATGAATCTGTCAAAGTTAACAATGGAGTTGCTGTATGTACCTCAAGTCATCTAGGTAATAATGCAGCTATAGCCAACAATATGTATCTAAGGCAGCGTCACCAACGACTTTGAAATAGGCTTGGCAACTGGCTAGTACGATAGTGGCAGAAATCGGCTATAGAATGAGCAGAAAAATAAACTCAGAACCCCAAACCCAAGCCCCATTTCACAGTGTAATGTATTCATGTATGTATTCACCCATATGTACAAGTGACATGTAATAAAAATGTCTTTGTGGGGATGTAATTTTTTAATTATAACCCTATAGAATTCTAGGCTTTGTATTATGCCAAAGCCAATTGCCGAAGTTTTGAGAATTAAAACAGGTTGAGTTCAAAATTGATTCTAATTTTTATTTCAAATATCTGCGGCTTATATACTATTCATATTCTATGTTTCTTATAATAACCTGAAACTATTTCGCCTACTTATTCTATGTTTATTGATTTTCTTTTCCCCTAATCTATTATTTGTTAATAGTTTAGTGATTCACAATTATATCAATGGTAATATCAAATTTATATGTAATGCATTTCTAGTGATCCATATTAATCAACACAAGTAACTTGAAATTGCATACTCTGCACATTACGGTTTTATTTTTGTGAAACCACTTTGTAATACAACTTTAAATTATGTTTCTATTAATTTTTGTTTATTTTTACTTTTAATTCTACATATGGGTGAATACATACACTAATACATTACAACAGCAAACTGAAAAAAATAACACGAAGGAGATATTCTCTTCAGAGGGACCGTCTTGTTTAAAGCTATTTAATGCGAATCAACAAAAGGCAACACCAAAGCAACATAAAGTCACTTTCGTAGGACAAGCTAAATTGTTAGAGGAGCAGCAACGTTTAGAACAGGATTTCTTAACCTTTAACTTAATATGTGGTGGTAAATTTTACACCCTCTCTTTTTTTTCTCTCATAACTTTTTTCTTTTTCACTCTCTTAAGCTGATGTTCTGAGTACCGTCTTATTTTGTCATGTATTGTTTTGATCTTCGCACTAAATAGAGTTTACGGGTATTTGTGAGTGTTGGAGTTAAATTTTCTATATTTCGTCGTTCATGTCTTTTTTTATAGAAAACATTTACTACCACGTAGTCGTATGTATAGTTATTTATTTTTTTATTTATTTTCAAGTCTATGGAAAATCCTTACAGACTATTACAATTATATCGTTACAACTATTTCAACAACAAAAACATTTTCAAGAAAAACAAACAATGAAGATTATTAATTAAGTGAGTTTAATTGTACAATTATATCTTTTTTAATGGATTCAAAACTTTTGTTAAAATCTATATGAAGGTGGAGATTATTAAAATCATCTCAGATTCTACGAAATGGACCGAAGTTCGCATAGTTAGTTGCGTAATATTTTATATTTATGAAATTAAAATATCTTGTTGGACGAACAGGTACTCTTATGTAAAGTTTTTCCAGAAGAAATTGAGAGTTAATAACACCATTAATCAGCTTCAGGAGAAAGACAGCATTTAGCATTATACGACAGCTTTTTAAAGATGGTAATTTAATGAGTGCTAGGCGTTTTTCATAAGAAGGTAACCTTACATTAGGATCCCATTGTAAATCACGAAGACAAAATAATAAGAACTGTCTTTGAACTGATTCGATTTTATCAGAATGTACAGCATATTGAGGGTCCCATATTACAGATTCATATTCAAGAATTGGGCGAACCAGTTGTTTAGACACCTAAGGGTCAGAAAACTCTTTAGCCCATCGTTTGATAAATCCCAGGATACATGTAGCTTTACTAACAGTTGTTGTTTTCTAATAGAAAATATTTTTCTACCACCTACAAGTCAACGTTAATAACCTATACAAAAATTTTTTCTACACGTCTGTGTAAGAGTAAGTTTTAGTTTTTCATAATCTTTACATTTTGATCCAGCCCAATAGAAAAAATAGCACATTCAAAAAACATGAAAACAGAAAACATCATTACACTATTAGAAGGAAGTGATGAAAGCTTTTACGATGATGATCTCGATGATACGGCAAGCAACGTTGATGACAAAGTCGTAGATAAAGACTTCTGCGCTGAAGTCTATATTGACAGTGATTCAGAAATATTGGAAACAGAAACCGTAGTGCAGGAAAACAAAGTTGAACCAAATGGTCAGCAGAACAATCAATGCGTTTTACTGGAACTCCCTTACATAATATCGTAAGATTATCAACTTCAGTGGGTTTTCAGAATAATGAAGATGATTCTGAAGGTATGATGTATCGATACTGGTCAAAGCTTTTTGATACATCTGTTGCGGATCTAATAATCGAGCATACGAACGAAAAACTCGATGCAAAGTTTCAAGTCACAAGCAAATTAGAAGCAAAACCTCGAAAAAATCGAATTTAGAACATTTGTAGGCTTAATAGTTTATTCTTCTATTTTTATGATACTGATGGAACTGGAAGAAATATTTTTAGAGCTACAATGTCTAGGAATAGATTTTTAACAATACTTTGTTGTTTGCGGTTTGATAATTCTTCCATCCGAGCAAAACGATTAGCAAGGTACCCCATTGCTGCAATTTTTGATATATTTAACAGAATAATAGAAAATTGTAAGACGAATTACTCTATAGGCACACATGCGTGTATTGACGAAATGCAAGTTAAATTTCGTGGCAGGTGCAAATTTAAGGTCTATATGCCCCAGAAACCCAAAATAAGAGCATTAACGGATGCGCGTACCACTATCTATCATATGCCTATATATATTATGGATAAAACTCTGATGGTGTTAACCTTAGCACTGATGATAAAAAAACTTGCTGTGCCAACTCAAGCAGTTTTGAGGCTTTGTAGCCACATTGAAGGAAGTAATAGAAATATAAGGACAGATAATTGGTTTTCATCAATTCAATTAGCTGAGAAATTGAAAACTCGCCAAATGACTTATTTGGGAACTATGAAAAAAATAAAAAAGAAATTCCTTTAGAAAAGAGTAGTTGGAAGTTCTTTATTTGGATTCACAAAACACATCACACTTTTGTCTTATGTGACGAGAAAAAACCGTGCTGTTGGTTTAATTTCTAATAAGCCAGAAATAATAGCTGACTACAATAATACAAAGGGAGGAATAGATGAATTGGGCGAAAAATGTTCAATTTACTTATGCGGTCGCCGTACACGACGTTGGCCTTTAGCTATATTCTATAGATTATTAGATATATGTGGAGTTAATGCATATATTTTAAACCAATCATCTCGTAATTAAAAATAAATTTCAAGATCTAACTTTTTAAAGTAAACTGCTAGAAGAGAATAAGGATCTGATTCTCTTCCTCCGCCCGTTACTCAAAAACGTAAGACTACGAGCAAATTATGCTACATTTGCCCTAATAAATTGGAAAGAAAAACTACACACACCTTGTCTGGAGTGTAAAAAGCCAATGTGTATGGGCTGTAGCAAGCGGCTATGTATTAACTGTGCGGAGATTGTATTTGAAGATTGATTATGTTTCACTAAAAGAATGATTGTTATTTTTTATGAGTATTAAGTTTATTGAAATGTTATTTAATTTTTTAAGTTCATACGTTAGGCTGTGGAAAAATACCATTTATTTTTTGTTTACATTTTTTTAGTGTTCTAATGAGCACAATTGCATAAATTTACATTTATGTAAAAGATGGCTATAAAATAAAGTACAATTTTTTTAAATAGAAAATTTTTCTTTGTTTTTTTAAAGGTTAAAAGAGAATTCCAACTAGTATCACATATTGATCTTACTAGGATTCATCGCGATGTACCGGAGCATCCTGAGGAATGGCCGTTATTCATTAGCACCTTCAAATATAGTACAGAGAGAGGTAGCAGGTCGCAGGTTATTCAAATGCAGAATATTTGATACGGCTGTAGTGACAACACTACTGTATTTATAAATGTTATATTTAGTAGTATTTTGTGAAACGGTGTAATGAATTTAGTTATAAGTATTATAATAATTATACAATATTTGTAAAACGCCTTTTGCAACTTCAAAGTACTTGGCAAAGAATTTTTACAAACTATTATATGAAGAACAAAGAGCACATCTAAGTATGAACTTATCCCATTCGTCGTTCACTTCACCCCTACAAACTCAACACTTTTCAAAGTGCTTTGACCGTACAAAAGGCGTTTAAGCAACTTTGTAATAACAAATAAGAATAAAAGATCATTCGTTTGTCAATGTGGATCACAGAGACGACAGAAAATACTACTAAGTTCTTTTCTGCCATAATGTCAGCTGCTTAAATTCTTTGGAAGCAGTTAAGAAAAAACACCTGAGTTATCAAAACATAAACAATTTAAATTATGAACAACTGTTTCTTTAAAGATTATTATAGCGTGTTTCAGGTGGAAGTGATGGCCATCTACCGGACCGCTCAATGGATCATTCTCAATGGTGATCCTTTCACCAGCGTCTCGGTCTTTTCTGATAGTCAGAAGGCCTTAAGATCTCTGTTGATCATTGTGAATAACTCCAGGATCGTTGGGGAATGTCGCCGCTGTCTCGACCCATTTGCAGTGGGCTTCAGTGCCTCACTTGTCTGGGTTCCTGGGCACAGTAGCATTCCGGGAAACTGCAGTGCCGACGAGCTCGCCAGGGCTGGTGCACTCCTTCCAGGATCCGCCCCAATCGACTTGGGTATGCCTCTTACCTCGGTCAAGTTGACCAAAACCGAAAATTCTTTCGAGAAGCCAACGTATACTGGATCAATTACGAGTCCTGCCCCACCGCTATTCTCACTTGGAACTTGATGGATAGAAGGCGCATCAACCAGTTACTCAGACTTGGTCGTAACATCATCTCAATCACTGTGGCCATGCTTACAGGTCTACGTGTTATGAGAAGACACACGGAAAGGATGCAGCTCCCATTTAACGACTTCTATCTTGGGTTCAGATCCGCTGGAGAAGAGGAGGGTGTTATCCACTTTCTTTGTCAATGCCCATCTTTTGCGAGGTGCAGATATAGGTTATCAGGCTATCATACATTGATGTAAAGGATATAGCTTAATTTATCAAGCTTTCAGCTTCTTCTTCTCCCTAGTTTGGTAGAACTTGGCCAGAACAGGGACTGATTTCGCCTGAGGCATCACAACAGACCGCTATACATGCTCAAGTATTAAATTTTTGGTATCAAAGCTACCACTCCCACCTGACCCAACCTTCTTTAAAGGAAACAAATTTTTCAATGGTGTCAATGTTAAGTTATTAAACATATACGCTTGTATACTAGGGGTACATTTCCATAGCAAACTGGTAAAAAACAAATCTGAGAAATTTTAAATATATTTCTTTTAAATTTTTAAGGCCTTATTAATTTAAAAAAATGTTATTGAAAAAAAATTTTTAGTTAAAAAAGGTAAAGATTAATTAATATGTTTAAAATTTAGGTGGCAAACCCAAAAGCAACTCATTCACAATTTTTTTTAGTTTTCCTACTTATCGTTAACATTTAATAGAATATCATATATTTTGCAGGTCAGCAGCTCATTTTCGATAGGTACAAATTTACCAATATCGCTTTCTAAGGTATTTTCTCAAGCTTCTTTTATTTGGAAAAACTCCGTTTACTCACGTTTTATTTTTCTATCCACCTACAGATTCTCTGCAGCATTTGGAATGGGTGACTTGACTGGGCATTTAAATCTAGTAATATGTTGTATATAATATTCTAAACGCGGATTTAGCATGCTTTAATGTATGCTGTGGATTATTATCGTGTCGAAAAATTCGTAAACCAGGAATTTCGTCCTTTTCAAACGGTAGCATAACAGTGTCCAAAAAATATTTTTTTTATCAGATTTCTATACGAATGCCAAAATTTTAAGCCAGTTGCTTTAGTTTGTGCCACAAGTGTATGTATACAAAAACATTTCATCTAACTTTAATAACGGTTTATGTATCTTTTTCCAAAATTTCGGAAATATTTTTAGACTATGTACATCAATTAATATCTTTCATGCCAAAGTATTCCTTGTATTAATATATTATAACATACATACATACATACATAATTGGCCATTACAACCCTTCAGTCAGGATTACGGCCTAGCTTCTCACACCACTTATGTCGTGTGTGTTAATTTTATTCATGAGTGGCAGAACCTAGAGTTTAAAGTCGACAACGAACGACAGATTTTTTTGAGAAACTTTTCATGGCAATTTTATTTACTCTCAGAGTTTTTGCCTGAAATCTGCTGAGAGGAAGTCGCCGAAGAAATATTTTTTCATATCTCGTTTTTGATGTCTGACCGGGGATTCGAACCTTGGCCTTTCGTCTAATAAGCCAACAAACTACCTACTAGACTACGGCGACTAATATTTTTATTTATCAGGCTTGTAAAGCGAATTAGAAGATGAACTAGCGGAATATAAAAGTGTGTGTGTGTTGACAAATTGTATACATTCATTCATAAATTAATTTCCGAGACCTCTACAATATTGGAAGAGAACGAGTACAAAATTATTTTTTTAATATGTAAACATTAGTCACATAAGCAAAATAAATATAAGAAAAGAAAAAATAATGTAAAAATTAAGGAAAAAAATAGTTGGAAAATTTATTATTCAATTGTATTCAAAAGTTACTAAAATAAGCTTATAGGAAGCACACTGGACTGAATATTTCTTTGTAAGCTTATTTTACAATTGAAGCTTGTTGTTGTTGTTGTAACCTTGTGGTATACTTCAGGTAGCAAACTAATCGAAGGGTTCAATTCACTTGGTAAAATAATTACATGGTCCAACAGTCAAAATACACCCAGTTTATGACATAGCGTAGGTTGTGAGTTTTGATGAGTAGAACTCAAAAATATATTTTTTTTATTTCCCGAACCCTGCAAACTTTTTTATTTGACAAAAACTATTTTTTTACTTTACGCACAAATTTCTGGATTACTCACACATTTCTAACTCGATTACCAAAATTTAAATTCTACCTTTAAAACGGTCGACTTAATATAGTATGAGATACATTTGATTAGGTAAACTTGGCAAATGCGATTTTTTCATATTTTTTCGAGTTTGTTCATTCATAGCAGCAAACTTTAATAAATAAGTGATAACATTCTTAAAGTATGTTCTCTTGTGAAGAGATTCAATCTCTCAATCTCATTTGATAAAATGACAAACTTAACAGACGTGTCATATTTTTTGTATCTGTTTATTTATTAAAGAAATGTTTGCTGAATCGTCGTCGCTGAAGGTAATGATCGTCAGTTTCGCGTTTAAGTGACCTACAGTAATCGGCTAGCATTTGTGTTTTCTTTTTTCCATGAAAACGTTTTTCAACTGAAGCCATCTTCTGATGGAATTTTTCACCCTGTTCATCACTTAATTTCCTTAGGTTTTCTGTAAAAAAGTCCAACTGCGAATGCAACACTCCATTTTTTCTCACATCTGTTGTTACCTAAAAAATTCTCGAACAGAGAAATGAAGTTTTACCATGTCGTTGCTTCCAGCTTATTTAATTTAATGAATGTTTCATCACGCATAAAATATTCCTTTAAATCAAAGAAATACAATAATAGTTTACCAAACTTCTTTGATCTTTGATGTTAAATTTAGGTGGATACCTTCTTTGATTTTGGCGTCACTCAAATTGGGGAAGTCAATTTTAAATGTGCGAAAGCTTCTCCGTCTTTGTCCAGTCTTTTTACAAACTGCTTCATATAACCTAATTTCAGGTGCAGTGGTGGTAAGATGATTTTTTTGCATTTACCAGTGGAGTATTTACTACGTTGCAATTCCCCATTTGAAATGATTTCCGTGACAGCCACTCATTTCGATAGTAACTGTTACTGCTACGACTGTCCCATTCACATAGATAACAAGGATATTTGGTGTAAACTCCTTGCATCCCAAAAAAAATAGTTAGGACTTTTAGATATGCTAAAATTTGCCATTGATGTGTTAGGTATTCAATTATTTTGAGAATCTTTACCAAAGTTTCATACGTCTCTTTCATATCTGTAGCGTATGCTAAAGGTACTGATGGCAACTGATTCTTGTTGTGCAATAAGACACAGTTTAAGCCTAACAAATCCAATCATCAAATATAGTGTAACTTATGCCAGAATTGCAATTAATAAAATTGACAGTTCAGTGCCTTTCTACATTATCGAAAATTTAAGGGTTTACAGACTAAAAAAGGAAATTAATATCTGCTGCTTTTGTGAAACGAGGTTTAGTTTACATTCTCCGACGCGAACATGAGGAGCCAATGAATATTGATGAATTTGAGGATCTGAATATTTTTCGTGAAGGTCCTGACATACGGCAACAAATTCAATAAATGTAATAACTATATCTTAATTTTAACTTATTTTATCGCAATTTTTAATGTTTTAAATTATTCTAAACTAATTAGCAATATTTTTATTTCAATTTTTGACATTCTTTTTAATAACTTAAAAACCTTTTCTTATATTTGTAACATACTTTTTATTATTCTTAGATTAGCCATCAAAACGTTCATTAATGCGTGTTTTTCTGTTGAAAATTGCTTCTGTTGCTTATCTTAGATGTACTATATGACAAGGATTCTCTGCCGGCAGACTAAAGGTCTAAAGGCCAAGAGTCTTAACAATAAACTTGACGAATTTCGCTATATTTTTGATGGCTCTTGTTAAGTTTCGAATATTTCAAGAGACTGTTTATTTCAGACAAATAAAATAATTACAATTCAAAATGTGAATATAATATGACAATTCATTCAGTGCTAACCTAATGTATATTAAAAGAATACAGTAAAGTGTATATACAGTAAAGTGCCATTTCTAACATTATCCCTCCTTCTTTTTCCGAAAATCATCCGGGTTGAAACGAGTCACAGCAGTGCGAGTTCTCTGACTTCTTCTTAGTTCTGGTTCTATCGCTAGCGGTGGAGTAGAGTTTCTATCAGGCGACTTCCGTTGATCTGCCCACTCTTGGATGCTGGTTCTGCACCTATACAATCTTTTACTGGATGTAAAAAAGGACTAATTGTTTCGGTTGTAATAATTCTGGCTTTAGTTGGTTTTGATGTCTTTTAAAACTATGAAAATCTGTTTTTACCATGTACACCACTTTTCCGATGACCTTTTCAATTCTTCCTTTAATCCACTTTTCTCCTCTCAAAAAATTTCGAATAAAAACAGGATCATTAATTTTGTATTTGGTACTCTTGTCTTCAGTGCCAAACTCTTGTTTTGGAGATTTTTTCTGCATTTGAGTTAACAGTGTTCGTATTTTACGGCCGTGAAGTAATTCAGATGGGGTTTTTCCTTCGAATTCGTATATTGCGATAAGTTGATAGATATTTCAATACAGCCTCTTTAACACCTAATCCATCTTTAATATTCTTGGCTACTGATGTTTTAAATGTACGTACAAAACGTTCAGCTAAACCATTGGAAGCGGGATGAAAAGGAGCTGTTGTTAAATGTTGTATACCGTTTGTTGAGCAAAATTGTTTAAAATGTTCAAGATGTAAGTTGAGGACCGTTATCACTTACTAAGGTTTCTGGCAAACCTTCTATAGAAAAAATTGTGGATAATAACGATATAGTAGCTGAAGACGTTATCGATGACATCTGACAAATAAAAGGAAACTGCGAAAATGCATCAACACAAATTAACCACATGCTACCGAAAATCGGACCAGCAAAATCAATATGAATCTTTGCCATGGACATATCGCCGAAGGCCAGTTGCTGTACTCTTGCGTTGGACTTGCACTATGTAAAGTACAAATTTCACATGCCGATGCTATTCTTTCTATCTCTTTATCCATGCCTATCCACCAACAATGTTGTCTAGCCAATCTTATCATTTTTATGATTCCCCAAAGACCTTCGTGCAATAAATTTAATACTTCTTTTTGAATTACTGCTGGTACTACAACGCGAGAACAATTTGATGACTCCCAAAATATGACGTCATTTTTGACTGTTAGACTGAATTTTTTCTTAAAATAGGGGATTAAACATTTTTCTTCAGTCCCGATGAACGTAGGCCATCCCTTTTCCACGTATAGTTTTACTTTGC